>JANUWG010000345.1:0-12577 GCA_025175695.1 Eugenia klotzschiana
GAAAAGTACACACCCCTACCTTTGAAGACATAATAGGGTGGATTTAAAGAATAGAATACTTACACATAAAGATCCTTGATTCACAATAATTTAATTTGAAGTGATATTAGTTTTGCATGTAACAACTTTTATGAGCTAAAAAAGTACACAAATAGAAAAGAGCATCAGACACGGAAAAATGTTGCCAATATATAGAAAATAATGTCAACGATGGAATGTTGCCAATGCATAGAAAATATGGTCAGACACAATGCAATGTCACCAATAGATGAAAAATAACGTCAGACACGATGCAATGTTGCCAATAGATGAAAAATTACGTTAGATACAAAATTATGTCGTCCAAATAATAATTTTAAATACTGTGAAAAAAGGTTGGATTTTCTTATGCTCTTAAAGGATAGAGTTAGATTTTTATTACAATAAAATACATTTAAAATAATTCCTTTTGATAGACTTTTGAATTGTTTTTATGTTGTATCGGGACTTTTTCGAGGTCGGCCGCTTTTTTTCCTCGTTAAAAAACTATATATCCATCTTTAGATGCCAAGATGATTATCATTTTTATGTCTTCAAAAGATATGGGAAATTCTGCTAGCAAGTGATTAGAGGATATGATATTATGTACTAATTTGCCAAGATACTTCATTTTGTCCATTCCAATATTTTCTCGTTGCCTTTGCCAAATATAATAGTTAGAGTTACCCCTTTTGCATTTCAACCTTCTTAAGCTAAGTTATGTGCAAATTACGCAGCTTCCTCCTGATGTGGAAAGCTAGTCGAAAGCAAGAGGGCTTGAAGGTGTACTTACAGATTCCAAATACAAACCAGAAGCTTTCCTTTTTAGACATAGTATAGTAGCCATTATGATTTAACGGACAACAATCTTTCCAACTATAATGAGATAAGTGCTCGAGTAACACCAGATGACATCGCTTGAAGAACAAATCCAAGTACCGTCGGAAATGTTGGATTTCACTCGTCTTAGCTGATACGGTTTGATTCTCATTATGTAAAAGACGACAAAAATTCTCTTTTCAATAGCATTATTTCAAGCTAGCTAGTCATGCAAGTCACGACAACGACGCGAATCCACAATACAATTCTTTTTGTTCAGATGTGGGAATTTAACTATATCAAGATGTTGTGTGATGCTCATGTCTTTTAATAATTGACTTGAGTACATGATGACTACTAGAAGAGCATAATGCAAGGCAAGGAAAGATGGCAGCAAATTAAGAGTAAGTTGGACATAAATTAAATCAAGATTACGGACGGTGTTTATGTCCTTTTATCAACAGACATGCACAAGGATTGAGGGTTTTACAATTGACTCATGACCTATTGCATGTTTATCCATTGCTCACCACTCTTGATTTTTCTCTTTCTTTTTATTCATACACGTCTTAATTCCTCATAATTAAGGACGTAATCTTACATTATTTAATGGAGGAAAAGGTTTGGACAAAAGTTAATAAGATCAACAAAGTTAAACCCAGCTTGTTAACAGATCTGCTGCGAATGTGCCCTTTGTTTCAGTGACTTCCCCTATGAAGTCCGTGAGTTAAATATTTGATGGAATTATCTCTGTATCTTTCTTTCCCAACTTCTTGAAATACTTATAGGGAATGAGGTTCAAAGTTGAACCCCTGTCAACTAACGCCTTAGATAGTAGATACGAGTCGACCATTGATTCTTGCGTTGATGTTAAGGGCTCGGAGGTGTCTAGAATCCTAGATAGATAACTTTTCAAATTCCACCATTTCTTCCTCACCAAACTGAAAATCTGGCCAAGAGTTGTTTTTCTCTCCGCCTAATCATGGGCAATTCTTTGGGGATGTAGATCAGTCTTCCTGGAAGTATTACAACCTTGCAATGGGAGAACAGTTGTGCTTGTGTCTATAGCAAAGACAATCCCAACTTGCTACTCCCCAGTCACCACGTACGTATTTCTGAAAACTTATCTTACAGTGTTATCGTGCTCTTTAATGAGACCGCTCTAGTGTCTTCTAATACCTTAGTCAAATTGCCCTTTCTACTGTTTTCCATCTCACATAATTAACAAATAATGCGATGCAAAAAAAAAATTTTAGCCGCGAGTATTTGCTCTTTTTTCTACCAGAAACATGGATGGATGACAACGATCATGTCGAGTAATTAGCGCATGGTTGCAGAAGCGGAACTAGATAGGATGGAAGTTGCAATTAAGTTGAGGATGAACGGGAGGAAATTACCAGAGAACCAATTGATGAGGAACGGTAAAAGGACATGGGGAGATTCATGCGGTTCGGTCCGAATGTCGAAACCTATTTCCAACGGGGGAGAGCCGACAGATAATCCACTATAAGACGGAGGATTACAAGTTTATGATATTGGCTCCTTTGATAGTCAGCCACATCGGTTCATGTAAGATTGTTCCCACCGCATACGGGATTATTCTTCTTTATTGTTGTGCTTGTAATCACCTGACGAGGAATCTATCCCCTTTGTCCAAACATGAAATTCATTTAACTAATTCATACAGACTCTTTAATTTGACTTTTATTGTTTTGTTTAATCTAAATTTTGCGACTCATGCGATTTGAACTATTTTTTAAAAATACGAAACTTTCGGGATTTGCGCAGCACTAAAATGTGGATGGTTAGCTATGTAAATCCACATGTAATTTTTGCAAATGTTAAGTAAAATTCAGGTTTTGGCGAGAAAGTAAAAAGTTACATCAAACGATTAAGATTGATTGTCACTAAGCCAACTTTACACATTTCGGTCACTTCCACAAAACTAGGATAACTCACAATTCATAAAAATTTCCGAGCACTGGGATGATATCCATTATGATATAAAAATTATCAGTTAGGAACCAAAAGGGGATGTAGCTCAAATGGTAGAGCGCTCGCTTTGCATGCGAGAGGTACAGGGTTCGATCCCCTGCATCTCCATCATCTTTCAATATTTCTTTATTTTTTCCTGGCGTTTTTTGCTTTTTTGAGTTTCCTCTTCCTTCTTCCCTCCATATCTTCTTCATCTTATCTCGCTGCTCCTCCATTTTCTCTCGCTCGGTCGCTTACGAGAAGAATCTCGGGAGGCAGATTGGCTTACTCTGGTTCGTCCAATGGCCGTGCCTCTCTTCAACCTCGCTCCTGATCTCTCCGTCTCCAGGCTCTGCTTAGGTTTTCTCTCTTAAAGCGCCTTTTCCTGCTCTCTTATCCATCTCTTCCACTCGCTAACATCGCTTGCTTTGTCCTCAGGAACTATGACTTTCGGCGAGCAGAATTCGATGTCGGAATCGTTCCGCCTTCTCGACCACGCCTTTGACGCCGGGATCAACTTCTTCGACTCCGCCGAAATGTATGTCTCGACGGATTCGTAACACTTAAAATTGAATGTTTGTTTGGCTTGAAAATTGAATCTGTCATTTTTTTGTTCTCTCTTCTGGATTTTCGGATGGCACGTGCAGGTATCCAGTGCCTCAGCGTGCAGATACTCAGGGCCGGAGCGAGGAGTATCTCGGCCGTTGGGTTAGAGACCGGAAAATTCCTCGCGATCGAGTTGTATTGGCCACAAAGGTTTACTGATGTTCTGATTCTTTTTTTTCCCTTTTACGTTGTCTCTCGTTTGATGAGCATAAGCTGATCCTGGTTCCTGCCTAATGATATTAGCTTTCTTTTGCAAATGCTTGACGTAGTAGCATTGCATTTGCTTAAGAGAAAGCATGCTTAGTCGTGTGTCCTCTGGGCTAAGGGGAATGTATAGAACCTAGGATTGACTTGATTTCCTTGACGTTCATTGCAGCAGGGTTCTGATTTCTGTTGTGAATGAGCTTAGAGTGCATTTAGAGGAACTTGCCTTCGTTATCCTTGTAATAGGAAGGAAATCATATGTTTCTCTGGATTGTACATGTTAGTACGGGGCTAAGAGGTCTGGGTGTCATGCTTCTCTGGTCCTAAGCTGCATCAATGCAGCCATTTTCTTCCTTTCATTTTGCATGAGTGAATATTTTCAGTAGAGTGTCTTTCTTGTTTTATTTGGCCAATCTTATATTAACAGGAGTCTTCGATAAAATTTTTCATGAAGGTGAGTGGACCATCTGGTCAAATGACTTGGATTAGGGACGGGCCAAAGTGTTTGGATGCTTGGAACATATCCGAAGCCATTGACAATAGGTAAGTTTGCATGTTGTTCCATCAGACAGGACTTGATATTTCTTCCATTGAAATAATTCAACTCAGCGGTCGATCCATTTGGATGGAACAAATCATTTGGCTTCCCTCATTCTTCCATAAGTCCTGTTTCGCGCACTCATCCTGCAACAAATGCTATCAAATCAGTGTTTGTCTTTGGATACTTCAGTGAATATACCAGTATTAGGCTAGAAGCAACTGAGTTCCTTACCTCACCTGTATCTTGAAACAAATAAAACCATATTCACCGACATGTTTGCCCTTATTAAGAAAACTAGTTTTTTGTCATTTTGCCAATTGTTTTTAGTTGTCCAGAAAGCTTCTTTCTGTTCGGGTACTAGTTTCATTAAAGAAAATAAATCACCAAAACTGATTCTTTCTCCAACATGATGTTTGGGAAATCTCTTTAGAAATGCTTGAGTTCTACCATTATCATGGGGTTGTATCATGTTTAAACATGAAACACTAGTCATCCTTTTTTTATAAGTAAAAGAATCGTGGGCTTTCAAAGTTTGTTAAATGAAGAGCATCGATACGTTATTCTGAAGAATTGTTTGTCAAGTATGATGTTCATATTTGCATCACCTAGCATATAATATCTTGTGATGGCCCATTCGTCAATCTTGCAGTTTATTGAGATTGAGGACAGACTACATCGATCTCTTTCAAATGCATTGGCCTGATCGGTTTGTATGTCTATACAACCCCCTGTTTCTTGATTTTGTTGGAAAGGAGGTATCGGTATAATTACGTTTGGAAGACTGATGATGTCTGATATACTTGCTGAACATTGTGAGATTTTTTTTTTTGAGTGGATTTTCAACAGATATGTGCCAATGTTTGGAGAGTTTGAGTATGATCCAACCCATCAGTACAGTGCAATTACCGTAGAGGAACAACTTGAGGCACTTGGCAGAGCCATTGCCTCTGGTAAGGTCAGTAAAACACATTTGAGACTTGGCTCTGTGGATCTGTTCTTGTAATATTTTCTGACATCTTTTATTGCATATATGGTTTGTAGATTAGATATGTTGGACTCAGTAATGAAACACCTTATGGTGTCATGAAATTCCTCCATGTTGCCGAGAGAGTTCCTTCCTATCCTAAAGTTGTGTCGGTGCAGGTAGTATTCCTCATTCTTGTTAGGAAATCTCTCTCTTCTTTTCACCGCTACTTATTGAGGCTAAATTTGCCTTACAACCTTTGTATTAGAATTGCTACAGTTTGCTCTGTCGAACTTTCGATTCAGGGATGGCAGAATGCTGCCATCACGAGAGGTATTTGTTTACAACTGAATACATCACAAAACTTTTCACTACTCTACATATCTGAGTGCTAGTAATATTCTCCCTATTTGTGTTTGTTTGGATCTTCTTGGGTATTATTTCCTTGATTATTTTTTTCCCTTTTTGAATTTATCTCTGCAGGATCAGCTTATTGGCCTACAGCCCTCTAGTGATGGGTATACTTTCTGGTAAATACTTTTTACCTAATGGCGGACCACCAGATGCTCGGTTGAATCTTTTCAAAGGTGAAGCCCTGCATTTTACATTTATCTCTTTATTTCAGAAGCGTTCCCTTGGGATACATGGGCTTCATCTCACATAAATTGGCATTACCTTCTTGTCCAGGGAGATATTCAGAAGGAGAATCAAGGTACAACTTGTCCAATAGTATTGTGACGGCAGCAGTCATGGTTGGTATTCTGTCTGGAGATAAATTTTGAATATAAATCATGCAAACAGTTTGAGAAAAGAGGGAAAGAAAAATGGTTTTTTAATACCTTTAGTTCATATCTGATGAACAAACAATTTTTGCTTGAGTTTTGTATATAACTTCACTGATTACGTTATGTTGCTTGGCAATGTTTTTATAGTTTTTGCATGTTAAAGGTTGAGACTCTAGGATCCATCCCCCATTGTGTGTTAGAAGATGATGTAACCGTTTGAGGACCTCTCTCTCTCTCTCTCTCTCTCTCTCCCCCAAACCACCTCTCCTGCCCCCACCCCACCAAAGGTCCACCACATTTCTGTAGTTCTTTTCTTAAGCTTTTAATGATGCAGCTGCTTTTTATGAGTACGTACTTCTGCCCTTGGAAATCCCCTGCCCCTTCCCAACCTTCGTTTATTGAAATGAACAGGCTCCCTCTCATGTCAATATCTTTGCCATAATTGGAATCTTCTGCCAACGCTTTGAACCTGTTTCTATTTCAGGGGTACCTTAAAATTGCAGTCAAGTATGGGCTACGTCCTGTAGCACTGGCAATTGGTATTGAACTGATCTCTGTATGCCTCATATATGCTTTGTGTTCTATTGTTTGGTCTAGATATGTAAATTCTCCTATTTGGATATCCCTAGGGATCAATGTTTGCAACTTATCAAGTTTTAGTAATATAGATCATACTAAAACCATATCACTTCAGATGTGTTGTGTTTGGTGCGATGATGTGGAGTGAAATGGAATGCAACAAAAGCTCCAACCTGTTTATCTTGTCTTGTAACGAAAAATTGTGAGAGATCATACAATTATTCTTTTGTTTGGCTGTGAAAGAAGTATTGTGGGAATCGAATGGCTCAATGGTTTTAATAAAATTACTTAGTATATCGAGTAGCTTGTTGAGATAATTTGCCTTTAACCCAGCTGCTGATTAAGCTTTCTTGGAATGCTCTTTTGTTTTGTATATGAAACGCCAAGAGTCGTAAGTTGCATAATCTTTCTTTTGTTGATGATTTTGATGCTGTTCTTGTAAGAATCAAGAGGGCTGCATCTGGTATAATATTTAGCTGTGATGATGTTAGGGAGAAATTTATTTTGGAGACACAAAGCTCTTTTGTACTTGGCGCTTCTGAGTTGGCTTTCTTGCCAATGTTGAGCACGTAGCTGAAGTTGCTTCTCTGCTTTTCTTTTGTTATGAATAAATTATAAACTGAATCACTGGAAGAAAATCACCATATGCTCTTCTAAAACCATAATTGGTTACTAAAAGATAATGATATGAGACATACTAACTATTATATTAAATGTCATGATAATTGTGTGGAGAGACTTTTTGGCAACTAGCATCTTGTTTGTGGTAATGAGGTCGCCAACCTCAGCCTTTTCATCACGTGGTTTGGAATAGCTATGTCGCTGACTGAATATATAGTATAGTGGGTATGTTGCCCCCATGGTAACACCCAGAGGGAGTTGTTAATGCTGGTTGTCTCTCCTTACCTTTCAATAATAATAATAATAATAATAAAAAATCTAGGATGATAGACCTTGCTGGACTGGGCAAAAATTTCAGCTTTGGATACATTAATGGTGAAAAATAATGTGCCCCCACATCAGAAACTTATTGATACAGACAGGAAGTTAAAAGTCAGCTTTTCACAAGTAGGATTGAGTTACTGGAGTTCACAATACTGTGCTTCTACTTGTAGTATTTTATTGTTGCGACGTCATGTTGAAGCAAAGAAGAGACACTGCATCTGTTCCTTCTAGCTGCATAGACCATCTTTCTAGTGTCTTTGAAGTGCTATTGTTCTGCGTCCCCTCAATTTTTCAAGCTCCTCTTTTGGTATGGCACATTTTTCCTCTTACCGCATTTTGCTTAATGCAGCCTTTGTTTTGAGACATCCTCTGGTAGGAAGTGCTATATTTGGCGCGACCAAGCTTCAGCAGCTCCAGGAGGTTCTTGATGCATGCAATGTGGAGCTCAGTCCTGAAATAATTGCAGAAATCAATCAAATTCATGCGAATTATCCAAATCCTTGTCCCTGATCAGTGTTTTCTTGCTTTTATTATATTAGTCCAGTGCATTATCGGAATTTCAAAAAGTCAGCTATGCTCGGAGGGCTAGAGAATGCATGGCCCATCCAGCTTCGCCCTTTGACAGCATTTATGGTACTTGTCATTGCTTCAAAGACGTGAGAAAGAGGGTGGAGCAATTATATGTTAGAAGGAACAGAGCTTGATAGTTCTCCGCCTTTGTTTGAATAGCAGGTAGTATAGAAACCAGAATGGGCGGAACGCCTGGGGATGGAGACGAAGATTGAGAAATCTTGTTGGGCCAAGGTGCACTCGGAAATTTACTTGTCAGAATCTCAATTTAATGGAGACGAGGAAACCCTCATTTTCCATCTCATCATCTCTCATTAGGAATGCGAGTTGGTCTCTTTCATTTGTCGGCTCATGTAGAATCGGCTAAGCACGTGATTGTGATCGTCATATGTACCGTGAAAATTACCAACATTTTTTTTGAAATTTATTATAATTGTACCATTTTATTCTTATATTTTTCTTTTTTTGGTCAATTGAGTCGTATACCTTTTGTCTTTGTGCTAATCTAGTTATGCGAGAGGGAGACGTCGAGCAATACCGCGAGAGGTGTGAGAGTGAGCGACTGAGCATCATAACTAAAAAGAAAAAGGAAGAAAATTGGTTATGTCCAATCCGGATGGGTGGGTCAACGTCAAGAAACAGGAATTAGACCGATATTAATCGTTTCCACTTTTTATGAAACCGGAAACTGGACGTGCCCCCATGGAAACTGCTCGGTTTGGTTCGGACGATTCCTGTTCAAGCCATTTCTTTTGCTCACCCCTATATATCATCATGTTATGCCCGAATAATAAATGTCTATTTGATGTAATTTTTGTCGAACCATGTTTGTCATGTTTATACTAGTCATACTTTATTTTATAAACCCCTAATATCTCTGACTCGTTATACGGTCGGATATATATCGACTTCTTAGAACTAACAGAAGTAGGACATTTACTTCTTGGTAATATAATACATGTCTTAATTCATAACAATTCCCATTTATTGTTTTTAGGACGCGAGCAAATTCAAATTATTCAAAGGTGCTAATATATTTTATCACGTGATGCGAGGAGCGTGATGGTAATGATATGTGGCTGCCACTGATTTGCAATTTCATCCCTTACGAAAGTTTTCAAAAGCGCTAATAGCTCTTGTTCCGATTTGGTCTCCTCCTTCAAGTCCTTTATCAAACTCCTTTTGATAAGTTAAAAATAATCAGTGGCGCAAAACTCACGAGACGAGAAGGTAGAAGTGAAAGTGGATAGACATGAATTCTATCCGAAAACAGGTCCAACAGTTTGAGATTAATGTAAGGATCACACACATCCAAGAGGAACTCATCCGATCCGATCCCCTGTAATGTCGAGAGGAGGCGCCACTGATGCGACTACAATCTCCAAGGTGGTGGTTGTTGTTGACCGTTCTAAAGAGATCGTCTATGTATATGACAGGGACCGGATGTTCCGTGTCTCCATCCATACGCGCGGATGATGCATTGGATCGGAAATCCTGCGTCTCAACTCCTCCCACTCTCACATATCCTGGTGAGTGAAGCTTGATGATGTCATCATGGTGAGTGGGCGATGTAACGAGGAAAAAGCAACTGATCCGTAGGAGTGGCGTTATGGCGAATTGTGCTAGGAGTTGCAGGATAGAAAGATTATCTCTAGGGAGCTCTGATGCGTGGTTGGCCTCTCCGTGTACAAACTGATTGAGAGCTGATGCCGCTTTCTTGATAAGATCATGGCAAGCAAAAATCAGTTGTTACGCCTAAAGTGATCTACTCGTCTAGCTTGATGGACAAGATGTCCGAGTTAAGTTGGGCGTGATACAATCCGATACGAGAAAGTTATTCACCGTAATGTTCTAAGGGGCAACATGAGCAAGAAGGCTGTCCTAGCGTGTTCCTAGCCTGCAAGGGTCAATTCCGCAACTGAAATTTGTCGCCCGTGTGACACATACATATTTGGCTCCCATACCAAAATTAGAATATGAAATCAACTATTCTGCAGAGGCTCAAAATGGACAAAAAAAAAATTCTCATATTTTATGATAAATATTTTATTAAGCCAAATCTATAGTGTTAAAATTTTCAAGCGTTTAAAGTTGAAATAAAAGTTAAATTAGAAGCTCCGCAAATCTCGCAGAAGGTAGGAACGCTGCAAGGGCATTTGAAACACTGCAGATGTCGATCGAGGACTTCGCTTTCATATGAAGCGTTGCGTCTTTCTCTGCAAGCGCTTCTCTGTTTCCCGCCCGTCTCCATTCCCTCCTTTTGAGCTGTCTGCCGCTCCTCAGTCTCGACCTTTCTCTTCGAGTTGTGCCCAGCGAACGAAATGGAACTCCACGATCAGCGCGATCATCACAAACCCAGTCCTGTTGCTCCTGGAATCTTGCACCTCCATGCGCCAACTCAAGCAACTCCAAGCTCACATGACAAGGACTGGTCTCATGGCCCACACGTTCCCTGCGAGCAGGGTCTTGGCCTTTTGCGCTTTATCAGACGCTGGAGATGTAAACTACGCGCGCAGCCTCTTCACCCAGATCGAGAATCCCAATATTTACATGTGGAATACGATGATCCGAGGGTACTCCAAAGCGAGAATGCCGAGTTCAGGGTTGATCTTCTTTTGCCGGATGATAAGCGGACGCGTGGAAGTCGATGGCCGCAGCTTCGTGTTTGCCCTGAAGGCGTGTGAGAAATTTGAGGGAGTTTTTGTTGGGAAATTCGTTCACTGCAGAATTTGGAAGATGGGTTTCGATGGCGACTTGCTGGTTCGAAATGGGTTGATTCATTTCTACACAATATTTCGCTGTTTGGACCTTGCGCGCCGCGTGTTCGATGAAAGTCCTGTTAGGGACGTTTTTACCTGGACCTCGATGATCGATGGTTATGCCACGCATGGTTGCCCCACCGAGGCCCTGCAACTGTTTGACTTGATGTTGTCAGGTGATGTTAAGCCTAATGAGGTTACTATGATTGCGGCACTTTCTGGATGTTCCCAGAAGAAGAACTTAATTGTGGGGAGAAAACTTCATGAACTGATAAGAAAGGAGAATGTGGCTTGTAGCTTGAATTTGCGTAATGCGTTAATCGATATGTATATAAAATGCGATTGCTTGATTGGTGCTAGGGAGGTCTTTGACAACATGGAGAGCAGGGATGTCTTCTCAATGACAAGTATGGTCAACGGTTATGCAAAATTTGGTGAGTTAGAGAATGCGAGGATGTTGTTCGACAAAATGCCTGAGAAAAATGTGGTCTCCTGGTCTGCAATGATTGCAGGCTATTCCCAAAATGGTCAACCGAAGGAAGCATTGGAAGTTTTTGCTAATATGAGAGAGGCAGGCTTAGTTCCCGTAGAGAACACTTTGGTATGCGTTCTCTCTGCTTGTGGTCAATTGGGTCGCTTGGAAGTGGGCTGCTGGATTCACAATGAGTACATCCTTTCTAAGAAGATCCGGTTTAGTGTCATCCTGGGAAATGCTCTAATAGATATGTATGCAAAATGCGGGTGTATTGATGCAGCTACGGCAGTATTTGTCAAAATGACAGAAAAAGACTTGGTATCTTGGAATTCCATGATCACTGGACTCGCTGCTCATGGGCACGCTGAGGAAGCCCTAGAGCTCTTCCATCACCTGGAAAGCACTGGATTTAGGCCAGATAAGGTCACTTTCTTGGGTGTCTTATCAGCTTGTAGTCATGCTGGTTTATTAAGCGAGGGCCAAGAATACTTCAAGGACATGGAGAGAGAATTTGGCATAGCTCCCCAAATCGAGCATTATGCCTGCATGGTCGATTTATATGGTCGTAACGGCCTGCTCAAAGAAGCATATGAATTAATAACTACAATGCCGATGGTTCCCAATGAAGCTACATGGGGCGCGCTTCTTAGCGCTTGTAGAACGTATGGTAATGTCAAGTTGGGTAGGGCTGTAGCAGATAAGCTATTGGAATTGAATCCTGAAGATAGCGGCATATACAGTCTTATGGCTAACATCTTTGCCAGGGGAAAAGACTGGAGCAATATGAGGATGGTTAAAAGCATGATGAGGGAAAGGAGTGTGAAAAAGACTCCTGGCCATAGCTTGATAGAGGTGGAAGGTAAGTTTCATGAATTTCTAGCTGCTGATGGATCGTATCTTCAGTCTGAAGAAATCTGTTTGGTACTAAATCATATAAGCTTGCTATCGAGTTGGGAAGATTCCGCATCATACCCTACCTTAGGTTGATGCAACTTCATGTACATTCAATTGCTCATTGTACATCCAGAGCAACAGTCCAGGATAAAAATGGATAAGATTGATGAGCAAGATTTGCATTCCGACTACCGGGGAGCAAGAAAAGTAACCCTACCAAAAAGCCACGCAGTTTTGCATTCCAATTATAGGTCAAGTGAAATCGAACCGAATCAACTTAAATTGATCATTTCTATTACTACCATCGTGTCAAATCTGTCGACTCATTGGGTTGTGTGGAGAAAATCTGAACTCAGTAAGGATTGAGTTTCAACACAAATCAGCCTTTGAGCTAGCTAGTGGTCAGTGCCAGTGGTCACAGCCTCCATTTGCCATGCCACAAGG
>JANUWG010000346.1:0-12568 GCA_025175695.1 Eugenia klotzschiana
AAAGTTCTACCATTATTGATAGATTAAATATTATTTTTTGCTAGTACACTTGACTGTGCGTGTAATTATATATCTCTTGAGGGGTACACTTCTTAGAGGTTGGGGATGAAATTTCAAGGAAGCCAGCAAAATTGTTTTTATTCCATGGCGTGATCTATACTTTTGCTTGTCGGTTTATGCAATGACCGAGTCCACTGGGGACCAGTACTGGTCTATACTTTTTGTAGGCCACGAAGAAGCTCGGGTCACCCTCCCAGTCCGAATAACGTGGTGGCACGCGCTCTTCAGTGAAGAAAATGAATCCTTCACTTGCGGGCGTCCCTTGCCCCAGGCCAGCCAAGGCGGCCGTCGCCTGAGTCCGGCGAAAGGAAAAAGAGAAACAAAATAAAAGAAAATATTCATAAAATTAGAAAGTATCGTTGTCGTGTGTATTATATATCGTTTGAGTAGTCATTTACTTAGTAAAGAAGAAGTCACTGAAAGATTGGGGATGTCATTTCGAGGAAGCTGGCAAAATTGTTCTGATTAGTGAGCTTACGACCAGATCACAAGAATACACCACCCCAAAGTTGTTTTTCAGTTACATAGCTTTGTTGGCGACGAAGAAGTTTGGATCAATCAGAGAATTGGAATAACGCGGTGATGAAAATAAGTCCGTGTGTTCATACCTATTACATATCTTGGTCCATACTTAAAGCATCATGTTTTTCCAAAGTTCTACTATTATTGATAGATCAAATATTATTTCTTGCTGGTACACTTGATCCCGTGTGTAATTATATATCTCTTGAGCGGTACACTTATTAGAGATTGGGGATAAAATTTCGAGGAAGTCAGTAAAGTTGTTTTTATCCCATGGCGTGATCCTTACTTTTGATTGTCGATTCATGCAACGATCGAGTTTGAGTCCACTGGGACCAGTACTGTGGGTCACTCTCATTGTCCGAACAACGCCGTGGTACGCGGTTTTCAGTGAAAATAAATCCATGTGTTCACACCTTTAGATGTCTACCACCAATTTCCAAAGATCTGACATTATTTTTTTGTCGGTACACTTAATTGGGCTCGTAATTATATATCTCTTAAGCGGTCAGAATATAAATTATTATGTGGCAAGGAAAAGAACGCCAGAGTTGTTTTTACGAGCGAGCCTACCCCTAAAGTTGTTTGTCGGTTGGTGATCTATTACTAGTCCCTACTTCTGTCGGCCACAAAGTTCTGGTGTCACGCGGTCGCACGCGGTCTTCATTTTCCAAAGTTTTAATATTATTCTTTGTTCACCCTACACGAAAAAAAAACAAAAAGTCATCTGGTTTAAGAATAAATAGACAAGAAGATCAAGTGGAGGATGAACTACCTGAAAACACAGTTTCAAATTTTCAGCTAATTGTCGTTGCCGATTGTTAAACTCCTTCATCCAAATGGCTTCTTCATCGAAACCCGAAAAGACTTACGACGTCTTCTTGAGTTTCAGAGGCGCGGACCTGCGTAACAACTTCGTCGGCCATCTCTACGAAGCTCTACGCCGGGATGGAATACACACTTTCCTGGATAGCAAGGAACTGGAAAAGGGAGACCAAATATCGCCGGTGCTTATGAAGGCCATCGAAGAAACGTGCATCGCAATCATCGTTTTCTCTGAGGACTACGCTTCCTCAAGTTGGTGCTTGGAAGAGGTGGCGAAGATTATGGAGTGCAAGGAGCAAAAGAACCTCGCTGTTCTACCGGTGTTTTATAAAGTGGACCCAAGAGAAGTGAGAACGGGGAGAAACAGTTATGCGAGAGCTCTGGCTAAGCACGAGTCTAACCACCGAAAGGATCCGGAGAAAGTGAAGAGATGGAAGGAAGCTCTTTACGATGCTGGTCATTTGTAATCTTTAGGAGTATAAAGATTTAAAAATAAATAAATAAATAAATCGACGCACACATGCTTGTCTGTTAAGTTTAAGTTAGTAGTTTCATAAAAGAATTGGTGAATGTACGCGTAGTTAAGAAAGATAAATAAAACTCGATCGACCGATGGACAAAATGTTAAGTAGTGTCATTACACTTAACCCATGTCTTTGGAAGGAATAAAAAAGTTCGCAACGCTTGATACAGGACAATTAGTGTTTACAGGCCACGGAAGGCAATAACATCATGCTACATAGTATATAGTAGTTTTGGAATCATAATCATAATCACCGTTTAAAGTCCTAACAGTCGGAAAGAAACATAAGTGAATCGTCATGTATAAATCGAAAGAACATGAATCACTCGGATAACTAAAAGTTAAAACCTTAAAACTTATTTTGATTGGAGTGAAGCTCTGAGAGTTCTAATTTGACTCGGTGGGAATGCATCTTGTTTTGGCTGCGAATATCTGAAAATGTGACACACTGCAATGTCATTATTAGCTGGTGACTGCTCGTTATTTGCTTATTCAAACCCATAAAATGACGCTACAACTTCCTTTTCTGTTTTTGTCAGAGACGAGTCAAAGCTTATACGAGAAATTGTGGAGAAGATCTCCACTTACCTAGTCCGAACACCTTCGCAAGTTGCTAAGCATCCGGTTGGGATAGGTTCCCGAGTTGATAAGCTGAAATCGATGTTAAATCTTAAGTCTGGTGATGGTGTTCTCATGGTGGGATTATGGGGACCAGGAGGTATAGGAAAAACAAGTTTAGCAAAAGCTCTTTTCAATGCTATGTTCAGACAATTTGATGGTGTATGTTTTTTGGAAGATGTTCGAGAAACTTCAAATAGCAGGGGTTTAGTTGAATTGCAAAAAATATTGCTAGGTGACATATTATCACTGCAACAAGGATTAGAAGTGTCTGGTGTTAGTAGAGGTATTAATCTAATACAACGCAGACTTAGTAACAAAAGAGTTCTCCTCATCTTAGATGATGTGGATGAATTGCGTCAGTTGGATGCTTTAGCAGGAGAACGCAATTGGTTTGGTAATGGAAGTAGGATTATTGTCACTACAAGGGATAAACAATTGCTAACTTGTCACGGGATAGATCAAGATCATGTGTATGAAGTTGAAGCACTAAATGGCAATGAAGCTCGTGAGTTGCTTAGTAAACACGTTTTTCAGACGCACCAAATCAGAGCAGATCTAGTGGATAGTGCTCTGAATTATGCTAAAGGCCTTCCTTTAGCACTTGAGGTGCTGGGTTCCTTATTACGTGATACAACAGAAGATGTATGGAAAAGTACACTAAAGAAACTTTCTAGGAATCCTAACAAAGACATTAATAAGGTGCTTAGAGTGAGTTATGATGGACTAGATAAAAATGAGAAAGAGATCTTTCTCCACATTGCCTGCTTTTTTAAGGGGTATCGGAGAGAGTATACAATGGCAGTTCTCGACAGTTGTGATCTTGAGGCAGCCGCAGGATTTGATACTCTCATTAAGAGGTCCTTGATAAGCACTGTGTGCGGATTCCTAAAAGTGCATGACTTAATTCAAGCGATGGGCGTAGATATTGTGAACCAAGAATGTGAAGATCCCAGGGGACGCAGTAGACTTTGGCTCTATGACGATGTTCGCAATGTTCTGCAACACAACGAGGTAAGACTTGCAAATACCATCAAAATTCTGCTTGTTATCTTTGACTCTAATTACTAAATAAGCATAACTAAATAGTCTTGAATATACAGGGAGATTGTGCTGTAAAAGCCATAGTGTTGAAGCCATCTAAGCTGAAAGAGCTAAGTATCCATCCTAATGCTTTTACGAAAATGAGAAGGTTGGAATTGCTCATCCTGCACAATGTGCGTAATTCTTTCCAAGGCCCTATACGGCTTCCAAATGAGATAAGATGGATTGAATTGCGAGGATGTGGTCCTTGGGATCCACATTTTTCTTCTGGTCCAAAGAAATTAGTGGGACTTGATATGAGCAATTGCAATATCTCAAGACTCGTAAAACAATTTAAGGTGAGCATTTATCTAAATAGACCTTTTTATTATCTACTTCATTTCTATGGGCATATGTGAATTATATGTACTAGTATTCATAAGGAAATGGTGTTCCTCTATTTTAGAAACCACTTCTCTATTTTCTTTCAGAATGACGTTAACTAATTGCGTTAGAAATAATGTGCAGCAAAATTGGCATTTGAAAAATTTAGTGAAACAACTTTATTAGAAATCTCCAATGGAAACATTTTTGCTGATAAAATACACAATGCAAAGAAATTTTATTATTACATGCAGAAAGAGAATTTTTTTTTAAGGTCATTGCATCATGAGTAAATTCAAGTTTTAATAAATTGACAAATGTGAGAGATAAAATAGAAAAACCAATTTCATGTATTTGTCCATGGGTATAATATTTGTGAAATAAGGAGTTGAGGATCATTGATGGAAGGAATAAAAACAGAGGTTGAAATCCCTCAAAAGTAGAAGTTTTTTTTGTTACTTTATATGATATCTCAAGTATTGGCATATTTATATCTCAAAATCGAATCTACCTAGGGAAGAGATTCAAAATGCAAATTTGCTAGTATAAGCTATTTAACCTAATTTTAACCATGTCGCTTGTTTACAAATAAACATTTTTTTGTACAAAAAAAAAGGTTTGTACAATGATCGATTAAAAGGTCACAAAAATATGACGAACCAATCCCTTGACATGTATACTAAAGTAAAAACACCTAAGGAATAGCTGGCTGAATTGTCAACCATTTGGATTTAGATGTGGTAGATTAAATATATTAATCACAACATCTCCCACTCAAAATAACCAACGAATTCATCAACTTATGGAGGCTTACCCAATGTATGCTGTAAAAGGCGGGATTTGTATTGCATCGATAGAATTAGCTAAGTTGAAAGTTTTGACTACACCGTACTATAAAAAGGCAGTGTTCATTGCTCAAATTAGTTCTAAAGGAGCAGCATTTCTAAGTACATGTTATCAAATATTTATTGGATATTGTGCTAGTAATGTGTGAATGTGTGTACAACTAATTCGATATAAGTGATCCCACAGGGGCATGCCACCGGGAGTTGTCACCAATTATAATAAATTATAACTAATTCATTCAAAAAATTTCGGTAATCCTTAATTCAATATTTATTCTCAATAATTATAACGTGATACAAATGATCTCCATCAACTATAAAGTAATAGAAATTGTCTTTGATCATATCTGAATAATTTAGAAATTAAACTAACTGGTCCTTAATTTTGTTTTATGTGCATGTTAACACACAATTCTTAAATACGAAGTACATACTAAAAGAATTATGTCATATAACGATTATGTATCAATACATCATGTTAAATGATTTTATTATTTGCTAGAATTGTTTTTTGTTTAGTATTTATTATTCATTAATTTAATAATCCACTTGTAATTTTCTAATAATGATCATATATCTTTTATTCGTCAAGTATGGAGCATCATGTTATATATAATTGTTTTGATAGTGATCTAAAATAATTTATTTACGAAATCTTTTCAATATTGTGTACTTATATATTATTCAACTCTTTCAAATAATATCTAAAAACTAAAATGATCAAATTTATCTCTGATTTGCTAAAGTGATCATAATAATTGAATTGCCGGGTAAAACTCGCTCGTGAGCTTTACCTTATATACATAAAGATCTGTATTTACTAGTAAAGTTTCTAAGGGTTTAAAAATTTATCAATACGATATATAATTTTCAGATAATTAGTTTATAGTAACTTTTAATGAAAAGTTATTAATAGGTTAAAAAATTTACTTAGAAACCTGAATAGTAGATTTCAAATTGCCTGATCTTACGTTGCTCTTTGCTTCCTTCCACACGAAGAGTATTGTGGCCTAACGATGAAATCCTTAAAAGTGGCAACGACATGGTACAAACACCCTTTTTCCCTTTCATAATGTTTTATCGATGTTGATTTTGCTGTTTTTGCAGGGCTTCCAACAATTGAAGCGCCTTTCATTGGAGGACTGCATCTCGTCAATTAGTACGCCCAACCTCTCATGTACTCCAAATCTCGAGGAATTGTATCTCTCGAATTGCAAAAACTTGATAGAAGTCCACGAGTCAATTGCATATCATGACAAGTTACAAGATTTGAAGATATATGGGTGCCATGAACTTAGTGTTTTTCCAAATGTTCTCAAGTCAAAAAATCTCCGAAATCTCAGAATTGAGGATTGCCCAAAATTTGAAAGATTCCCTGATATTCCATGTAGACTCGAAGGCTTGAAAATGCTTTTCTTATCTGGTACCGCTATTAAAGAACTTCCTACATCAATAGAAAATATATGCTTTTTGGAGTCCATGACTTTACGTCGCATGAATCTGGTAAGTCTTCCGTCCAGTATTTACAAGTTACAAAACATTGGAACCCTGGAACTTGAGTATTGCCCAAATTTTATCGGGTTGCCAAAGCACAAGGATTCGCCTGATGGGTGCATGATGATTGGGCTTCCAAATTTACAATGTTTGTCCCTTGAAAGATGTAATCTGTCCAAAGAAGAGTTTCTAGAGGATCTTTCCTGTTTTCCCTCCTTGAGTAAGTTATATCTGAAGGGCAGCGGTATCACTAGCCTTCCACCATCCATCAGTAAGCGTGATCATTTGTCCGACTTGGAAGTTTGTGATTGCCATCAATTACAGGAGATTCCCGAGCTTCCACGGTCTTTAGTAGCTTTTGACGCAGTAGGGTGCAAATCTCTGCAAACAAATGGACGTTCAATTTCAATTGATCCGTGGGTCCGTCAAGCGTTGACCAGGGTTGATTCTACTTTTCTTCACGATGAGGACGAGGTTAGATTCTCTTTCTGTCTCATACACACACATATCGATGTGGAGTATATGTTGGATACAGTGTGTGCTTAATATATTGCGAGAGCTGAAAATGCAGAGATCGGAGGCTTGAGAAAACCAAACAAAATATGAAGTAATTCTGCACGTAAATGGATGTAATGAAGGTGGCTACCGTATTTATATGGGAATGATTTCTATCACATTAGACTTCTATATTAACGCAAGCCTGGGTCAATGGACTTCTCTGCTCATTTATGGAGCTCTAGTTAGAAGTGGAATTCACTAGGATTACTTACTAAACTCAAATTGAATTCTTCTACTTGGATACTTTCTAACTGTCTATTTTTATAATAGGTTTGTTATTGCATTTTTAAAGTTCCTGGAGGAGAGACTCCGGAGTGGATCCAACCTGTTGAAAACCGTACTATATCTTTCATGGCTTCACGAGACTTATATGACAAGTTTCTTGGATTGGTTTTTTGTGTTGCTTTTAATTGTGGAAAAAGCAAACCCGGCCAAATTAGCATCGAAGCAGATTTTAATGGCAAGAGTAAAAATGACATCTTCATAACCCAAAGTAACTATCTACGAGATCCAGATTATTACTTGCTAAGGTATTTCCCACCATCTTACCTGTGGAAAGTAGTCGATTTTGGTCAAATTGATGGGAGTTAAGCACAATTTAGCGTTACATTAAGGGGTGGCGATGAAGTTGTGAAAAAGTGGGGTATCCGAATAATATGCAAGGAGCTAGAGGATGATTTAAAAGTTGAGATTCAAGACAATCAGCTGATCGATCCAGCTTTCCTCTACGAGGTTGGTTATGAGCTGACATATTCAGAAGCCGAGAGTTCACATGAGCATGAAGACGGTCCGATTGAAATAAATCTACCACAAAACTTCCAAGATTGTCAAATGAATACGGAGGAACATAGTCAAATAGGATCAAAGAGAAAACATGAGCTTATTCTCCCCCTGGGCAAGCGAATCAAGACGATGTTGACTTCCATATTCGATCGATGGAGATGACAATGGTGGTGTTGGCTGGCTGCATATGTAGTTGGAATTGATGGAAACTTGCTAAGGAAGCAATTCGCAGGTGAGTGAACTCAGCTGATCTTCATTACGATGCCTTCTTTCTTCGTGTTTGTTCTCATTTTCTTTATCTCTTTTCTTTGTTTTCATGTTTTTATTTATTTATTTATCTAAATCCTCTTTTCTCCGCCATAGGCAAACTTCGAACTCCACCGACTCACTTTCAGCATCACGACTGCTCATCTTCCATCCGACACCACCGAGCTCCAACGAATGTAAGATCGCCACCTGCCGATGGAGGCGACGAACAGAAGAAGTTCGTCTTCCTGAAAACTGATGATGGAGACCAGCGAATTTACGGCGACGGAGACCGGCGAGCGGTGGCGACAGACTACCACCGTTGATCGAAGCCTTGGAAACTGATGATGTAGCTTTGGGTGAACGATTCTTTCCTGAGGTTCTGGGCTTCATGTAGATTGCTATAGATCAGGTAATGGCTGGCACATCCGAAGCCAGATTTTGACTTCGATTCGTATGGTGTTACGAAAGCGCGGGAACTTGAAGAATGGTTGAATTTGTCCGAGAGACGTTGAATTAGTGTTTCTTCGTAAGTTTAGTCTGTGGATGCTTAGTAGTGAATTCATTGGTAATCGGCGTTACACGCTGCAAAATCAGCAGCAATCCCTGGAAGGTATAGCTTTTCTTTCTTTCTTTTGATAGGTGGCAATTTATTCAAATGCGTAGGTGAAGTCTGGGTTCAATGGAAAAACAAGCGAAGGAGAGTGAAACAAATGGGAAGTAGGGTGCACATGGATTGGTTCAGTCGAAACCAAGCACACTGAAAAGAGAGAGATTTTGGTGCTTTTGAGTTGTCTACAACTTCAGTTCAGCAAA
This sequence comes from Eugenia klotzschiana, assembly GCA_025175695.1. Classification (NCBI taxonomy): domain Eukaryota; kingdom Viridiplantae; phylum Streptophyta; class Magnoliopsida; order Myrtales; family Myrtaceae; genus Eugenia; species Eugenia klotzschiana. Next base: position 8,698 of record JANUWG010000346.1, read on the forward strand.
ACTTGTTGACTTCATGTAGTATATGCCTTGATCAATCTTATATAGACTCAATCAGTTCACTTGAAGGAGAGAACATTTCTCATGAAATGTATTTCCTAAATTAATGTTAAAACTACACTTAGAGCAACTTCCTCACCAACAAAGCTCCTAAGTTTGATATGCTTGCTTTATTTTTCACCTTGTGCTTTCATAGGCAACAAGACATGAAGAGATGGAAGCTCTTGATGATGTTCTTGTACAGTGGCAGAGGACTGGATTTTTGGCTGCAGAAGTTGCAGAGAAGTTTTCAGCACGCTCCCTTTTATGTGACATGTGAACCATAAATAATGTATGCATCAGCATTGTCGATCACTGGTACATCTGTTGATCATACTGATATAAACTAAATTTTCCTAAAATTTGTTTATTTTTATATGAATAGATGACTCTTACCCATTGTTAGGTATAAAGGAAGTATATTATGGCTGTGCAAATGATAAATTTGGTCTTTGCAGCTTTATACTGTTGTTGCATCAAGTAGCTCCGAGGAATGCATTAGGTCAGTTTCTGAACTTGCTTTTGTTGCTGATTTCACATGTACTTAGCTCCACTTTGAAATTGTGACACATGACAATTGACAACTAAAGCTTACTGGAGGTTTATGACTCCTTATGTTGATAACTGATGGATGTGGTTTTATAGTAATTCTGCTTGTTTTCATACTCTGTGTATTGTGATTATGGAACTTATGTTCCATCTTTTCTGTCCTTTTCCTGGTTGAAATGGAAGAAAACAGAGTTTCCGGAAGCGTCAACAAGTCAAGTTTATATTAGCTCTTTCTTCCCCCGCTTTGTTTCCTTTTTCTTAAGTTCTTTGTGACTCAATAGACATTTTTGTATTCTTTTTATTTTCCCTAAAGAAATTTACAGTTCTGGGAAGTGCTACAAGTTAAGCTAACATTAGTTTGTTCTATCCTTTTCCCTTTTGCCCTGTTTCTTCATCTCTTCTTCTTCTTCTTCTTCTTCTTCTTCTTTTCACTGTTGTGAGATTGTTTGATGTCTTTAAAGCTATCATATTTAAATTGGGAAATGTAGTATCTTTAGTGTAGTACAATATTTTATCTATGAGGAAGTTATGCTTTCTGATATGCCTGGGGCACTGTACCAGATAAAGAAATATATATTCTTGTTTATTAGTTGCAATTGTCTCTTCTTGCATACATTAGAGCATGTGCTTGCTAATTCATGGTGTATTGCTTGTGTTTCCAGTATGAGTGTCAAATGAGTGCTGAGGAACATAGTTAAATAGGATCAAAGAGAAATCATGAGTCTATTCTCCCTCAAGGCAAGTGAATCAAGAAGATTTTGACTTCCGATTCTACCGATGGAGATGAGAATAGTAGTGTTGGCTGCCTGCATTTGTAATTGGTATGACAGAAACTCACTAAGGAAGCAATTAGTAAGTGAGTGAACTCAGCTGATCGCCATTACACGGTGACCGATCAACTTGTTGACTTTGCAACTTCGAGGAATTGAAAACCAAATTTACTTGGAGGTGAGAGTGTTATGAACATTGGTTGTGCTCATGGATAACTGGTTATGTGGTTATTTTCTTTCACCCCATGGACTGAATATGAAAAAGAAAAAATCACGAGAAACACGGAGTCTGCATAACCTGTTCAGTAGAATAGAGACAAAAGCACAAGAAGCTAAGTGTCAATTCTGATTTCTGAGGCCTTCGCAACAGTTTAGGGTTCTCTTTTTATCCTTATGTGCCACAGTGTTTATGAAGGAAAATGACCTAGAAGCTAAAACTTCTGAAGACTTCTTGAATGTTTGAGTGAACCCTAATCATTGAAAGATAAGGTTCTGAAGTACCAATGATAGGATACACTAAGGATGAGCAACATGTAGTTTCTCAAAGTTGTTTTTGCTTTAGTTAGAGCCACATCAGCTTCACAGTTATGTGGGATTCATACCTGAGTTACCAGATGAGTATGCGGTATCATTACTTGGAAGTTTTTGACCAGTATATCATACAGGACCTGCAAGATCTTAATCATATAGCTATGAGACATGGACTCATTCCATTAACAGTTGCATATTGATGCTGAAATATTTGTACTGGTAACAACTTGATGTTGATTCTCTTGAAAACGTATTCATGCATGCATGAGATAATTTCTGATTCTTATGCTCTTATAAGGCAAAGCTTGCTTTGGACATCCTTGAGGTTCCAGGTGGATAAAAAACTGATTTCCCGTAACTAGGTGCCTTTCAGATATATTACTTTATTTTCTACTTAAGATGATTAGTATTGCAGTCTTAATAAGTGAATTGTACTTTATTCATCTTATACTTTGATTGAACAGCTGTGTGATTGTTGTGGATTGGAATATTATTGCTGCAAGAAGAAATCAGACTAATGGGACACGAAATTTATGTGCATCATTGCTTCTCCACCCCCTTCCATAAAGTTTGGCAACAGCACTTTACTCATTGTTCTGAATTGATACCCTCGAATTATTCACTTGTAGTTTATTGTTGATCATATTATGTCTATCCCTTAATTATTTTTGTAATAGATGATAAAATAATATATCTAAATAAAGTTGTTAATAAGTAGAATTTTCCATGCTTTGTTCCCATTATTTTTTTGTTAAAATATGACCACGGCTAATAATACCAATAATCTTGCTTTATTATGCACAATGTTTTGTGTTTATTATTTGCCTTTGTTCTCTGTCTGGAACCATGTATATGCTCTTTGTCTGCTTTTGTTAAGTTCCTAACAATATCTTCTTAGGCTGTATGTTAGCTAGACATTGTTATACTTATTTGGTATAAAGTTGCATTGTGAGCATTGTATTGCGTTTTAAGACGTAAGAAACTGCTCCTTGGGCACATTTCTTCATACAATGGCCACATGCACATAAATAGTTTCAGCTTGGTTTCTGGTTGAGACCATCTCTTATCTATTAGTCTATCGCGTAATCGTTTATCGATATATGGGGACAATACACTACTATAGATGACTTTGTGGACAATAATGAATAGTTGATGTTAAAATTATTTGTCCCTTTCAGTATCTTGTGGAGTATAATAAAAAGCAAAGGCACCTTGCTACAGGGGTATATATAAAATTACTGTCGGAAAAGGTTGGAGGTGGCTTATCCAATAAGAAGCCTCTTTTTCCATGTGAGATTCTCAGCAACTTCAGGTGAGCAAAACTTGTTGATTTCATGTAGTATTTGCCTTGGTCAATCCTATATTTACTCAAATCAGTTCACTTGAAGGAGAGAACATTCCTCATTTGATGCATTTCCGAAATTTATGTTGAAACTACACTTAGAGCAATTTTCTCACTGACAAAGCTCCTAAGTTTGATATGCTTACTATATTTTTCTCCTTGCGTTTTCACAGGCATCAAGACATGCAGAGATGGAAGCTCTTCATGATGTTCTTGAATGTTGGCAGAGGACTGGATTTTCGACTGCAGAAGTTGCAGTGAAGTTTTCGGCATGCTTCCTTTAATAATGTGTGTAGTAGCAGCATTGTTGATCATTGATACATCTGTTGATCATTCTGAAATGAACTAAACTTTCCTAAAATTTGTTTATTCTTATATGATTAGATGATTTTTACCCATGTAGCTTACATAGCCTGTCCCAAGCCAGGGTAAAGGAGGAGGGTTGGCGTCAGGCGTAGCGAGCCGGCCGCAAAAAAAGGAGCTACCCCTTATGAGATGAACCCTAAAGATATTTCATTGGAGCGTACCCTTCTTAGCGACGCGTTGCATCGACGCCCGGGTGCAGCGAAAAATGGGCAAGGGTCCTTGCACCAAGATAGGCGGGTGCGAGGGGTAAGGAAGTTAGCCTTGGGCCATCATTCCC
>JANUWG010000347.1:0-12567 GCA_025175695.1 Eugenia klotzschiana
GAGGAGCATGTCATTTTTTTTTTTTTGGCAAGGGAATGTTGCTGTTGACAACTGCCACGGAGAATCCGTCCCCCATGATGTGTCCACAGTTTTCTTCTTCATCTTCTATTATGCTTACCCATCATAGAAAAACACTAACTTTTCTTGTCTTACAAAAAAGGTTCTTGCTTTAGGGCGGGAGCACACATCGAATGGTATGTCCAATCTTTCACTGCATCATTAAACAATAACTTGATGGGAGCGGACATGATACCGACAAATGAAAGTGGGTACTTTTTGACGAAACATAAAAAATTTTAGTTAGAATTGATACCCGACCTAAAGTTCTTTTTAACAAGATAAAAGAAGAGTATGAGATAAAATTGATATACGGATTAAAGTTGATGCTTTTTTGTGAGATAAAAAAGAAGTTTGGATAATAGTTGAAATCATTTTCTAAACTTAGTGCTTTTTAAGAGAATTAAGCCTGTTGTTTGCACATATTATGCATTTTCTCGAAGTAAATGTGATATTTTGCAAAATAAAATGAGTCAAATCTAAGACGAGGTTGTTAAAATAGAACATTCATTTCTAAGCACTTTAGCTCCGAAGAGGATTCTAAGACGAGCTTTGCTCAAATCCGAAGAAGATTCCTCGACGAAAACAAAATTTTATGAAGTCGACCGATTCTTAACTTACACTGATCTTCGAAAATCAAATTGGATCTTCTCGCGAAGACCCTATTTTCCCCAGCTCCGAGGTTACATTATTAGTTTAAACTATAAAACTCAAGGAATGATTGCTTGCTGTGCTGTTGCTTCTTGGAGTCTTTGGGGGTGACGCTCTTCCTTTTGCCGACTTCGCATCCGTCGTCTTGACCCTGTCTTTCAATATAGATGCGGCTGTTTCGTCACTTGTATTCAATCCGATTTGGAATGACCCTCGATATCGAAATTTCGAATTTGTTTTTGTCACGAAGGGGTAGGTTCATTTCAGCTCCGCTCCTGAAAATTGCATCACGTTGGGACCGTACTCGTTCCGACGTTCTGGAATTGGTCCGTCTCTCTCCTCCGCACCTCGTGCTCGCTTGATAGCTCCGTCGTCCTTAACTCTCTCTCTCTCTCTCAGGTACTTACAGAGTCGGGGTCCTGTTCTTTCATTTAAAAATTCGATCTTTGTGTTTTGCAGACTTGATTTGGCTTCTTTGTTTCGTGGGTGGTGCTCTGTGTTGTTCTTTTTCTAATCAGTCCTGTTGGTTTTTGTTTTTCTTTTGATTCACTGGGCGATTATTGTTCGGTTTGGTTCTTTAGTTTGCTTGAGCTGAATGGTGTCGGAGATATCCGTTGGAAAGAAATGATGTAGATTGCTACGGATGTGTATACGAGTTATCTGTTTATATAGCTCTTGGGATGTGACATGTTCACTTAAAGTGCTTTCCTCGACCAAAAGGCGCTCAGTCTGCGTAGACCTGGTATGATCCAATTTCGCCGAGGCTCTATAGCCAGCACCACTTATATGAGCAATGAGAAGGCGACAAATCCAATTCAAAGATAAGTGTAAGTCACATTTATTCGATGTTGTTTGATTGCGGAGAAGAAAGATCACCCCGTAGAAAAGAAAGGAGAAATCATTTTGATTCTGTTTGCTTTGCCCAGGAGGGATGCGGGGAATTTTGGAATCATTTTCGGGAACGGGTGAAAATGAATCCATCCTTTTGCAGGCTAAGAATTGGAAGGACATTTGGAAGATAATTAGTTCGGTTTGGTCAGAAAAGAGGCGATGTGTTTGCTTGTGCTCTAGATTGATACTTGAGTTTTCTCTGAAGCTGTCAATGTGGCTGAAGTTTGTCTGAATAAAATTTGAGGCTATTGAGATTCATTTTTCTGGTCAGGCTTCTGAGAACATACCTTCTGTTATCGATTGTTTCTCTCTTAAATTGGAGTGGGGAATTGAGACACTCTGGACCATAATAACTGGCCCTTCTATTTTGCTCCTGACGCCAAGATTAGATATATCATTTGAGGTGGACTGATAATCAGATAATTCTTCACTTTGATGCTAGTTGTCGGTTGGCAATCCACATTTCTAACCCTTATCTTTAGGGCTACCTGTTTGGTTGTGCGCACACTACTGTTCTTATTTTGTGCGTTTCATTCTCGAGTGTCCACTTTGTTATATGCTAATGGCTAGGCTCATTTTAAGACCAAATGGTTGGTCTTCCATTGACCCCGCAATATATGGTTTGTTTGCCTTTTGTTGCATTTTGGCAAGTTATCCTCTTGCTTGTTACTTAATTTCAGCTCTGGACCTAATCAATGGCAGACATGAAGGAGCACCTCCTCCCACCAAAACCAGCATCTGCTATAAACCTTAGAGAGTCATCTTATAGACCATCCACATCTGGACGCCAACCTTTCCAAGGTGTGGATGTTCTAGGGCTAAAAAAGCGGGGCCAAGGCCTTCGTTCTTGGATTCGTGTCGACACTTATGGTAACTCAGAGGCCATTGAGGTGGACAAGTTCACGATGATGCGTCGGTGTGATCTTCCTGCCCGTGATTTACGCTTGCTCGATCCATTGTTTGTGTACCCGTCCACCATTCTTGGTCGAGAGAAGGCAATTGTGGTTAACTTGGAGCAGATTCGGTGCATCATCACAGCAGATGAGGTTCTGCTTTTGAATTCCCTTGATAGCTCTGTTTTACAGTATGTCTTGGAGCTACAACGCAGGTTGACTAGAGATGGGGCAGGCGGAGTCTGGAAGTCTGAATGTGCTGACTTGAGCCGGGGAAGAGGAAGTAGAAACTTCAACGATATTTTTGGGAATACATCCCCAGATTATCTTCCCTTTGAATTTAGGGCACTTGAAGTAGCGCTTGAAGCTGCCTGTACTTTTCTAGATTCTCAGGTTTGCAAAAAATGCTGATCAAAGCATAGATCCATGCTTCGCTTTTGAGAGCTTCAGTCGGATTTGTTTTTATATTAAGATAACGCTAGCATTGTATCGGGACTGAATTACTTTAAATGAATCATGACTCACGTCTCAATATCTTCTAAGCTGATTTTGTTGTTTTTAGTTGCATTAAAAGCTGTCATATAAGCCTTCACATTGATTATTAAAATTGCATGTACTTTTGTACTGTATTAGAATTTGAATATCTGCTTCTCCTAATCTTGACACTACCTTAAGCAGTTCTGATTGATTCGAACATAGCTGGGCAAAGTAGTAACAACATCATATTCATATTCCATAGGCGGCAGAACTCGAGATTGAAGCTTATCCTTTGCTAGATGAGCTTACTTCGAAGATTAGCACGTTGAATTTGGAGCGTGTCCGTCGATTGAAAAGCAGACTCGTTGCATTAACTAGGAGAGTGCAGAAGGTACCAGGAAATATATGTTATTCTTGTGACGATTTGTGCTGGTGAATGATATGAAATCTCTCTCTCTCTCTCTCTCTCTCTCTATATATATATATATATATATATATATCCACCTTATCTACAAATGGTTTCTAACTTTTTCTTCTTAAATGTCCCAATGTAGGTTAGAGATGAGATAGAGCAGCTGATGGATGATGATGGAGACATGGCAGAGATGTACCTCACTGAAAAGAAACGAAGGATGGAGTCAACATTATATGGTGATCAGTCTTTGTTGGGGTACAGATCGGCTGATGGTGCTTTATCTGTCTCTGCACCAGTTTCTCCCGTTGCCTCCCCTCCAGATGGGCGGAAGCTGGACAAGAGCTTGAGTATTGCCAGGAGCCGGCATGAGAGCATGAGGAGTTCAGAAAGTGGCACGGAGAGCATAGAAGAACTTGAGATGTTGCTGGAAGCATACTTTGTTGTGATCGATAGCACATTAAACAAGTTGACCTCGGTATGGCCTCGCTGTCATCCTCACTCAGGGATTCTCTTTTGCTTGATTTCAAAGGACGGAACTCACAGAACTTTCTTATTGCCTCTTGTTTCAGCTGAAGGAGTACATTGATGACACAGAAGATTTCATCAATATTCAGCTGGTAATTGTTTCTGTCCTCTCCTCATTGCTCGTTGCATCTCATCGACTTGTACTTTCTTAGGGTGGCTTATTATCTGAGCGAAATTTACCTAGATCACTGAAGTAGACATAGGCGGATGATAACACATCCCGGTTCAATGCCATATGATATGTAATTTGCTCATCTTTACATTATCGATGCCTTGTGAGAATAAACAAGTTGGCTTTGGATCATTCTGATCATTTATCGACTTCGACACTCTCACGCTAGTCTTCAGAGAAGTAGAATAGCATATCCTGTGGAAGGACATAATTTGATGTTGGAAATTCCTCATCTTCAACTTCACATGGTGTGTTTGAAAAACTTTTGCAGGACAATGTCCGGAACCAGCTAATCCAATTCGAGCTGCTGCTGACAACCGCGACTTTTGTAGTTGCCATCTTTGGCGTGGTGGCTGGGATCTTCGGCATGAACTTTGAGGTACCAATTTTCGACAATGCGGGGGCCTTCAAGTGGGTCCTCATAATTACAGGAGTGACTGGGATCACCATATTCCTAACATTTTGTTGCTTCTTCAAGTATAGAAGACTAATGTCGCTATAGACAGATATAAAAGGATTGGAAGGAATTGTATAATCATTCATCAGCATCATTCTTATGGTTAGTCAATGTAATTAGAAATGAGAATGTGCTTCATTCTTGTGGCGATTCTTTGGATATGTTACTTATTTTTCTCAGTATAGGAGGCTGGAGAATGTCTCGCTCTTCGTAACTCGGTGCCAAAAATGTGATTCCGAAATCAAATCATGTACTTATTCGGCGCATGAGCGCTTGATCAGTGAGCTATTACGTACTCTTTCAAGGGTGGCTGCTTTTAGGTAAACTTCCTACTTGTCTGTGCACCCCTACCTCCTTTATCACTCAGCGGTCATTTAGGGGTTTTAGCTAGTAATCCGAGCTATTTCCCAACTGCAAACAAAATGTCTTACAATTGATTTATAATTGATTTGCTTCCAGCCTGTGAACTGAAAATTTGGTGGACGAACGATATGAATTTGATGGCTCTTTAAAGATAGCAAATTAGTATCGTTCGACAAAATGACACATGATTTCTAAACTTCGATTCAATAAGAAGCGCCATCCTCGAATTTTTTATTTTTTTGATGTGGTTTTTTGGTCAATGTGCAAAGTCGTTCTTGACCTTTTAATTTGTTCAGTGTGGTTCTCAAGTTTGGGTCCAATGTTCAATATAATCCATAAATTTATATTTTCATATGGTTGAGGGACTACATTGGGCATTTACCAATTGTTTATGATTCACACTGGACAAATTAAAAGTCTATGGACGACATTACGCATTAGAACAAGATTCATGGGTCACATTTCACAAATTAAAAGTTCAAATGACGAAATTACACATTTTCATGCTATTATCCCTCACGACTCACTTTGGTACTGAGAAGCTTTCGATTAGAATTAATCTCATCTGGCGAGATCTAACAAATTGCATTTTACAAAGAGTAATGTCAATAGAATTTTGGGTTATGTCCATGGATCCAAACCCAACTTGATATCGACTCTAAGTTAAAGGAGCCAGATTTGTGCTATTGTACCTATGACTTACTCCGGTACTCAAAAGCTTCCTATTAGAATTAATCTAAATCGGCAATATTTAACATATTTCGTATTACAGAGAGTAATGTCGATTGGGTTTGGATTATGTCCATTGATCTAAATCCAACCTGAAATCGTATTTTACGTAAGTCTTATATTAGTTTACAGAAAATAATTGACTTGAAAAATATTTTTTAAAAGTAAAATAATTCTCAAATCGTTCATCTTCCGCACAATAAATTCACGCAGAAAAACTTCGACCGAAAAAAAAAAAAACTTGGTATGGAAATAATGCTTCTTCTATGGACCTTCCTAACCTTAACGGCTTTGCCGCTTTTGGGACGGTACACTACCCGCGAATAAGGGATGAAGCTTTGTCGCCGCAAATGGTAGCTGATGGCACTCCATGCCTTCGCAAGAAGACTGCGTCAAGCGACATCTCCCCATGTCTTCCGTTCCCTCTCCAGCTTCCGCATCTCCACTCTTCCGTCAGTTTCGCCCCTCTCGCATCCCGGCTTCGATCAACTTCGGCATTCCCTCTCTGGGGCATTTCGTCGAAAACCTTGTGATTACTCCCAATGTTCCCATCTTTCTTGCCTCAGGTTCTTCTCCATCCAGATTGGCTGCGATCCAGTTGTCTTCCCCGGGAGGCAAGCAGCAGAAAGCGACTCCCAAGGGTCAACTGTGGTCGAATTGCTCAGACAAGTCGCTCTACTTCCCACTGAAGCAGAGGCCATGGAATCTTTGAAGGCTTCTGGGATTGTCCCGAATGCAGACTTGATATATTCGGTAGTGTGGGCGTTGAGGGAAGAGTGGAGGCTGGCTTTTTTGGCTTTCAAATGGGGCGATAGGTGGGGCTGCATTGGCGAGAAAGTTCTCAATTTGATGACTTGGGTATTGGGAAGCCACGGAAAGTTCAGTATTGCCTGGTGTTTGATACGGGATTCACATCGATCGTCAGTGGATACGAGGCAGGCTATGCTAGTTATGATTGATCGGTGAGATGGGTTTCTTCCGATTACTTTTGAATTTCATTCATACAAGTCAATGATGATGCGTTGCTTAAATTCACTAGACTGTTTTTTTCTGAATTAAACCTCAGAAAGTTAAATTCAACACTTGCTGATTCACAATTGATTATGGATCTTCCCCTTAAGCTGTTCTACAGGTATGCAGCTGCAAACAATCCGACCAAGGCAATCTGGACATTTCATGTAATGGAGAAATTCAGAACTGCGCCGGATGAGGAAGCGTACTGTGCCCTCCTGACTGCTCTCTGTAAGAACGGAAACATTGAAGAAGCTGAAGAGTTCATGTTTCTGAATAAAAAGCTCTTCCCCCTAGAAACTGAGAGCTTCAACATTATTTTGAATGGTTGGTCTAATGTCACTGTCGACGTGCTTGAAGCCAAGAGAATTTGGAGAGAGATGTCAAGATGCTGCATCACACCAAATGCGACTTCCTATACTCACATGATCTGCTGCTTCTCGAAGGTCAGTAACCTATTCGACTCTTTGAGACTATATGATGAGATGAAGAAAAGAGGTTGGGTTCCTGGACTTGAGGTGTACAACTCTCTAATTTACGTGCTTACTAGGGAGAATTGCTTTAGTAAGGCCCTAAGAATGTTGGAGAAATTGAAAGAAGCGGGTTTGCAGCCTAATCACACCACTTATGATTCCATGATACGTCCTCTATGTGAAGCCGAAAAGCTAGATGAGGCAAGAGCTGTTCTATCTTCCATGATAGGTGACAACATTCAGCCAACAATTGAAACCTACCATTCGTTTCTTGAAGTCACCGGTTTTGAAGGGACACTGGAAGTTCTTTCTATGATGAGGAAAGCTGGTGTAGGTCCTACTGGAGATACATTCCTCTTAATTCTTGAGAAGTTTTTCAAACTGAGCCAAGTGGAGAATGCTTTGAGGATTTGGGTTGAAATGAGGCAATATGAAATAGCGCCAGTTGCTGCACACTACCTCAAAGTGGTGCATGGATTGGCCACGTCTGGTTATCTCATTAAAGCCAAGGAAATTTATTCCGAGATGAGAGCCAAAGGGTTCTTAGATGATCCAAAGTTGAAGAAACTGTTGTACGGAACTGCAAGACGTAAGAAGGATAAAAGGGAATGGCATGCGCGAGAAGATAACAGTGGGGCTGCTGTAAACATTAAGAAAGGAACAATGTTGAGATAACAAATAAAATTTGTGGATGAACAAACAGGGAGAACGGGAGGACATTGCACGGAGTTTCCAAATTAAATGCCAATGCCTAATCAGAAGTTACAGTTGGACATTGCACGAAGTGACAAATTGCCATCACCAAGCGTGTTATGCCCTGGAGGTGGTGTCATGAAACAACATGAGAAGTGAAAGTGCATATATTCTTGAAAAATGGTTTATTTTAGATTGCTCAGTGGAGACAATTTATACAATGGCTACAACTTTTTTGCTAGTTTTCCTTATTCTCGAGCATAAATGCTGTCAACTTGGTTGTGACCATCCTGCGGTCTACTTTTGATGTAGTCACCTCTCGAGTGAGGGGTGTCAAACTTCTGCTGAGGAAGCACTTTCCTCTGTTTATGAACGACAGGGTCGATGAGTTTGCAATTGGAAATTTGTGCCTGCACGAGGATATGAACATTTGTGAAGCTCTTGAAGTTGGAACTTGATGCATACATTGATTTCTTCAACTAGGCCTATGAGAAAGTGGAGCGGAAGACGATGACAGCACTGTGCAAAGCAATTGCTAGTGACAGAGATGAGCAGATGACTGATGGATTTGAGGCAGCGCACACATTTGTTGTAAAGTTTCATGTGTGGCCGTCTTGTTGGTACTTTGTCTCAGGATATGTAAACAAGTTTTGCCATATAGATATGAGATCATGTAGGAACATGAGAGATATTCAGTAATACTCGACCTACAGTAATGGTCAATTTTTTTTTTAAACTGCCGTAAAGACACGCAGATTGATGGCAATTTTTGGTTTTTATGATCGTTAAACCTGCCAGTGGGGGTTTCATAAATTCGCTCTTATGTTTTAGCTCATCTTGTTTCAGAGCCACCAAGTAAAATCGTCCTGCTGTCGTGCTATGGCGTTTACCTTGTTTCATCACTTCTAAGTCGATGACAAATCGGATCGAGTAATGTATAACCCACCGTTAAGTTCACAAGTTGGATGGCCAAGATTTCCAGAAGATCACTTTTGAAAATAATTTTAGGCATTCTAAATCGAGACAGCCAACACCTGACACCGGCAAGGGCACGTTCCCAAGGGGCTTTGGAGGCCTAAATCCCCTTGCAGATGCTGAACCGAACGCTCCCATAGTTGGATGGTAGAACACTAAAATGGCGAACTCACATTGTTGCACCACCAAGGCACAGAAGAAGAGAGATAACTTTGCTACCTGCCTCAATAGCAATTCACAAATACAGTGCTGAAACAACCTTATTGGAAACTTTTTTTTTTCAATCAATTCTATCTTGTTCCAATGACAAACACTTTTACATCCTCAACAATCAAAACCGGTCATTAAACATCACTGTTTTTACAGTCTCATTTGGAAGATGGAGAAAGCCTTTCTTTCCGAGCCTTGTCCGCTTTCTCCATGTAATCTTGATGGGACTGGTGCTTTGACCCTACAATAGAAAGTGAACTTGTCAGCTTGATATTACGAATATATGTCAAAAACCTAAGAGAGACGTCGTCCTGCAATTAGTTCTCAAATGAAATATTAAGTTTGACACCGTCAAATCTCAAGTTTGCAGTCCATAAGGATTTGTGGTTCCACAATGAGTCGCTTAAAAGCAATAATACCTACTGATACAATGGGAATGAACAGCATCTATGTCCCAATAATTGCCACATGCATGAAATGACATTTTATACGGCAATAAAACCCAGTTCTGAGAAAACCATCGCGACAATGGCAAAAATGGTAAATAGAAGACTCCGTATGTACAAGTTTCGTATCTGCGTTCAAAGCCATAGAGCGCTGATATAAGAAAAAAACAGCACATATGTCCATGCTATTAATCACAACATCTTCTCTCCCACCAGACTAGAAAATATAACACTCATCTAGAAAATTAAGCAAACAAACAAGCCAAATCCCAATGTTACACAGTTTCCCCAGGTTATTAACAGTACAGATAACCAACCAATGGTAGCAAGCACAAACCTGCCCTAAACCTTTACTTGGCTCAAATAACTCTGCACCTAGTTTCATCACACCAAATGGACTATTAAGAGCAATCATTTCGCGGATCTAAGTCAAATTTTTTCCAACAAATGAGCGGTCCTACTCTGGCACAGACTTTTAGCTGATTAGAAGATGAAAGGAAGAAAGCTTGATATCTTCCTGTCACACTAGCAAATGACCATAAGTTTACGGGGCTCAATGACATCACAAACTACCTGTGAAAATTACCCTGCTTAGTAAATCTTTCAGGAAGAAACACCTAACAATGTCAAACTATTTACAGAGAGGACATGAAGTTCATGTCAAATCATCTAAATAGTTGCATGGCAAATGTAGAGAACATAAGGACATTTCAACTCATAAAACAATAAAATATCCGAAAGCTGAAAAGTTCTCGTCCGCCTGATATCTTCATTGTCCATACTCATAAAAGCACATTACAAAAGCAGGAATAGTGATCTATGTATCCATAAGAGAGAGCATGGAATCCCTATATGTGTATTTTGATTTCACTTCCGGTGACTGTAGTATGAGCAACATGGAATTTCAGGGTAAATTCATGACAAACAAGTGTTTAACTTATTAGGATTACAGTATGGATCCAGAAGTTCAGAGAAACGTAGTTCCATGTTCGTCGGCTATATGAACTCCAACCCTTACAGCTTTTATATATATTTCCCCAGCCCGACATTGGGCGACATTTTGCTTCTTAGAAAGCTTTCACATTCTAGTCGCCTACCCGCAAATTCCTCTCTGAAAGCTTTGGTGCAAAGCAAGACCATTGAGGAATGGCCACGACGAAGCGGATGAATACATGAAAATCTACAGACGACCAAACATTTCGTCTTCCCCAAACTATAGTAAACACCAGGCGCAATAAGTGTGGGACACCTAGGCCAACGGAAAACATCCTGCTGAAGAAGAAATCAAGAACAATCTTTCATTTCTGTTTCGTCCCCTAAGCCAACGTAGTTGCTTTTTGCCTCAGCTTCCAATCATTCTGCACAGAACATTCAAATTGCAGTTCCTCCTCCAAATCAATCCGATCCATTTAAAAGGATGTTCTAAAGCTCCCATTATTGATCACTTCACAGACCACCCAACCGAACATTACCTCCAAAAAAAAAGAAACTAATTTCATAGAATTATATAGAGCAACAGGAACCCCAGAAGCCCAATCAAGGCCAAACACAAGACAAGGCATTAGAAACCACAAAAGGTCTCGACTTTTTCCCCAATTATGCCCCACATGCAACCAAATTGGTAAGAGGAAGCTGTAAGAGAGAGAGAGAGAGAGAGAGAGAGAGAGAGAGAGAGAGGGGCAGACAGACAGAGAAGGGGAATGAAACCTCGACTCATGAAGAACCAGGGAGCACCAAAGATTACGGTGATGACGGCGATGCCGGCCAGGACGTGCTTCTTGTCGCCGCTGTACAAATAGTGTTCCATCCTCGCCCTGAAACCACCTGCTCCCCCTCCGCCGTTGGTCTTGGCTTCGCTCGCCATTTTGGGTATTGATTCTCTTCTCTTCTCTTTTCTTCTCTTCCCTTCCTTCGCTCGCTTGAGCAGGGGTTTCTAGGGGAAGTGAAAACGTCAGTCGCACAAGAGAGAGAGAGAAGCTACCTCGGCCAGGAATGAAGTTCAATGGGTAAAACCGGAAAGAAGGGGAAATTTGGTTCAACGAAAATCACCATGGAATTTTAATTTAGTAGAAATATTGTTTTGATTTGTGTTTTTGTAAGTATTTAGAAGAATAGAAGTATCTTTAATGAACATCAAACGATCTTCTTATATAATTTTGTTTCGAGTCGAAGGTAGAGTCCACATTTCATATGGGAATAATAATGTTGTAATATGCTATCCAAAATTAATTAAACGCGAAGATATATCAGGAATTTAAAATATTTGAAGCATCTTGAAGTCCGATAAAAAAAATAGCACCTCGATATTTTAAGTTTAATGTAATTGAGTGAATGATTGAATGATGATATTATGACAAAAAAAATAAAATCAATGTTCACAAGGAAATGCTTTTAAGGGATACACTTAAAAAAGGAGGTTAAACCCTAAAAAAATTCTCGACTTTCGGTCAAATTCTAATTTTGTTATGATTTTTTTTTGTCTCGCAATTTTTTTTTCAATTTTCACTCTTGCGTCAAATCTGCTCACGTGTCCAAAAATTGCTACCAACGCAAGTTTTGATGATGAATTTTTAATTAATATTGATGGTGATATTTTTTAAGAAATTAGTGGCGATTTTTGGACGCATAAGCAAGCTTGCAACTAGAATGAAAGTTGGTGACTCTTTTTAGATAAAAAAAAAAGTTTGGGACATAATTACCATTGGACCTGAAGTTGATAATTTTTAGGGAGTTAGACCCTTAAGAAGGGCATCTTTTGTCATATTTCCATTGAAACGGGAAGCAATCTGTCAATGTAGTGTAGAAATGACATAAAGTGTTACCTTCGAAAAATAGAAGGGTCACAAGTTATTCTTTCGCTCCCATAGGGTTTTCCCCTTCCCAAACCGCTACCAAGCCCCTCTCGCAGCAAATTTTTGAGAGAGATTCTAGCTGCGTTTGGGAACAGCTTTCCCAAAGGACTTTGGGCCAAATTTTTAGTGTTTGGCAAAAAATTTTCAAATGCACTTGATCAAAAGTCAGTCTTGAAAATGCTGAAAGCTCAAGGCAGCAAACTCAGTCTTGAAGGCTGCCTTGAGCTTTAACCTTTGTTTGGTGTTTTCAATTCCTTAGTTTCTCCGCCCAAAAACC
>JANUWG010000348.1:0-12561 GCA_025175695.1 Eugenia klotzschiana
CATCTTCCTATGCACCATTTTCCTTCGATTTCTAGCTGATTGCAACATCCCCATTGTTAGTAGATTCTCGTGATAGTTTCCTCCATCTTGTGCTAGAGAAATTTTCTAAAAACAATATATATTTTAAAATTAAGTATGAGAAGAAGTCAATCTTGCAAAATATGTTATAGCACATATTTGATTCTTTTAATCTTTTATTTAATTTCGGTTTATATTTAGATATTATAAGAGCGACCCGGCCCAATGACACCCTTGCGGCGCTGAGGGTAAAACGCGACATTTTACTAATGAATTTGCTACCGACACGCAAAGCAAACGTGGTTAATTTGTTCTTTGACAATTACTAGCCCACGTCCCAAAACAGATGTTTGGAATTTTCATATAGAAAAGAAAGAGACAAAGACCGGGAGCTTCCCACTTTGGACAATTACAACATTGGCCGATTGACGACGACAATTTTACTCCCAAAGCTATAAAATTCGCGTGAGTTTAGCTTAGTCACACCCGATTAAAAAAGCGGCACCTGGCATCGTCAAATGATCAGCCTGTCCGAGATTGCTTCACATGATCAAATGGTCAAAATCTCTGAATGGTTCCAAAAGAAGACCAAGTTGAAAGACATGTCTGCCAAAAGATGTATGTGTTGAATCAGTCTTTTCCACCTTTTATACTCGTGCCGGCTTTGACATTCATTCTTTATCTTGATTCCCATATCTATAAATACCCCAAAGAGCTGCATTGATTTCAAATCATCCCTACACACTTCATTGTCATCTGAAGCTGCAATTGTGAAAGAAGATTCGAGGGTGTTGAAGCGTTTTGGGTTGAAGAGGGGCGACTTGTAGATTGGAAAAAAAGATGGGGAGAGGCGTCGTGTTGGTAGGTTGCTTCGTCACCGTAATGCTGGCTTGCCTCGGAGGTGCAGCGGCGACGGAGTATGTCGTCGGCGATAGCCGAGGTTGGACCGCGTCGCCAAACATCACTGTCGGGTATTACGACGAGTGGGCCGCCGGCAAAACTTTCACGGGAGGCGATACTTTGAGTGAGCATTCATCTACTTATTTTCCTTCTAATTAACATATTTTGTCTCCTCGATCAGATATGCAGAGGAACAATTTCATGTCCCACATGTTAGTTCAATTGTTTGATGGAGACAATATACTTCTGTCAGCTTATATTGGCGTTTAAATTTACTTGGACATTAACCAACATAAGTCGGCTATCTTTCTAAAGTTCAAGGAGTTAAGACGTGACGATTCGTATCTATTTTAAATCTTCTTTTCTCGTGTCATATCATACTCATAATTGTCAAACCCTCTTTATTATGCAGAGTTTGTATGGAATGGGACGCACGACGTTGCGTTCGTTACAAAAGAAGAATATGACAACTGCACAAAAGTGATCTCGTTTTTCCAGGGCGGCATCGCATTCGGTTTCACGCTTCCAACGGACGCGAATGGCCCGTACTATTTCATCTCCACCGTCGGTTCTGACTGTGAGAATGGGCAGAAGCTAGCCATCAACGTCACCAGCCTGACCCCGGCCGAGGCACCGAATAGCTCGGCTTCCTTGGCCACCATCGGCGTCTTGTCCATGCTGGTTCTCGCATCATCAAGCATCATAGCAATGTTTATGAACTAGATTTGGGTCATAGAGGAGGAGAATACTGTAATTTTCCTTTCTTAGCTCATGCTAATTTGGTCTGTTCATTGGTCATTCATTCATATTCATGTATTGTATTGTATGAAATAAAAAGAGGCAAACAGTAATGCTAGCCTTCTCAATTTTCAAATAAGTTCGTTCGTCCCTCATTTGACGAACATCTTCGGCCATTTTGCCTTTTCTTTTCTGAAACTTGGTTGGAGCCGAGTCGGATTCATCTGAGCCGTTAAAATACGGTCGGTACGTGTCTGTATGGTACATTTAAATAATTGAAAAGCAATCTTAATTTAACCTCTTTGGATTAAAGAAAAGTTGGCTTTTTTTTACTTGATCAAATTTTGGTTGGCGGCCAAAACAAAAAAGATTTTTCAAGGACGGCACGTACAGAGAGGTAAAGAGAAGGAAGGAAGAAACAAAAGAAAGAAGGAAGGGGAAAGTAAAAGCAAGGGAAAAGTAAACTATGACCTTGTTAGAGAAATCTTGTTCACCCTATCACT
Source organism: Eugenia klotzschiana (assembly GCA_025175695.1). Lineage (NCBI taxonomy): Eukaryota > Viridiplantae > Streptophyta > Magnoliopsida > Myrtales > Myrtaceae > Eugenia > Eugenia klotzschiana. The sequence continues at coordinate 2,160 of JANUWG010000348.1, forward strand.
TGCCGTATTAAGCAATAGGTTAGTCGATGAAATGGATCATGGATGTGTGATTCGATAAAGATTTATTAAAAGATTTGACCATCGATGTTTGATTTCTTATGATGAACAAAATAAGTATTTCTAATTTGTGTAAAACTATGTTGAAATTAACAACTCATATTTGATTTGGTACATAGATTATATCATGAGTTTGCATTATGAGTACCCAGTATTGTTTTATACACATGCGTAGAGGATGCTCAACCTTCTTAGAGAAGATATTTACTACTCATTAGGTTGTACTAACTCATACCGTTCGTCTTAAATGTTTTTTAGTTTCTTCAATTGATGGCAAGTAGGGCAAAGGCGCTATTGGTAGGGAACTTTTGGCAATGGATTCTTTTGTATGAGCTATATATATGACTGAGATGTGTTTCTTTGGTTTAGTTGTTAGTTTGGAGATGTACATATTCATTTTTAATGAATTATAGAAACTCTGATGTTGTAACTAACTCGCCGATTTATCGTACATATATATAGATGGAGATATATATTTTGATGACGTATTCATAATTTGTATTTGAGACTGCATCCTTCAAGTGAAAGGATAGCCGCATTAATCCCTATTTGGGTTGAAGTCGGGGTGTGATAATTACAGATCTAACGACTTACAAACAATGAAACCAGGTATCCCTCTTAACTTGTCTTGATTCTAGTTACAACTTTTAAACATTTGGGCCAGATTACAACAAATTAACTTGTATAAATTCAGGAAAAAACCTTTTATAAATTCCATCCCTTTTGCTCTCATTTTCACCATCATACATATCTTCTAACTTGTTATTGTCTTATAATTTCCAAAAATAGATTGATCTTTATATACGATGTTTCCAAAAGTCTATTCAAGTATGACGAGGCTTGAGCTCAAACATCACAAGATATATTGATAAAGCTTTCTATTCAGTTTGCCCGCACGAGTGGACAAAGCTTTCTACCACCAGATATAAAAAAACATGAGAAACCTAGTTGCTACAGGAACAAAACCGATGAAAATTATCATCTTTATCTGGCTTTCAAGCATGAGAACGGTACTTTAACCACGAAACCAACATAGCCAACCGGGGCATAGCTCAGCTGGCCGGGAGGTGGAGGCTCCTCGCGCATTTGGATGCCGAATTAGAATCCATCTTCGAGTTGGAGCTATATTGGACTTATCTAGGGCAGTGGCACTAACCCTCACACATCGGGCCTTGGGTCGGCGCAGCAACAACCTGTATCTCCACATCTCCCGTGTGACTACTAGATCCAGAATTGTTGATAACTTGGCTATAATGCCAGTATTGAGCAATCTTAGGCCTCTCTCACCAACCGACTCCATCTCGCTCTCAAACTCGCTCAGGGCCATGTGAAGAGGAAGGATGAGCTCGGCTACTGAGGCTGGCAGCATTGGTTTCGTAGCTGATTTGTGCGAGGAATCGAGGTGAGCCCGAGCTTGCGATGGTTCCGTGGTGGCCTTGCTCGTGCTCGTACGAAGGAGGGAGAAGTTCGGGGTCGGCACGGCGGTTCCATGGTCGATTCATGCAAGACATCGAGGCGAGCTCGAAGGTGTGGCAGCGTGGTGATCGTCTTCACGTCGGCCATGGAGCAGCGTTGGCTTTCGTGGTGGTTTTCCATGCGAGTGAATTTCTAACCCATTGATTCTTGGAATCGTTCGATTCGGCTTGTGGGTTGCCGACTCCTGTCCCATGTTGCTTCCGTTAGTCTGATTGTATTTCTTGGGAACCGGACTTGTGTATTTGGTAGTTGGATTGTCGAGAAAGGCAATGAATCTAGGTGGCCGAACAATAAGGGTATTCGGTCTTGATGTGTAATGAGTTAGATCAACTTGCATGTTGTTTTCTGCGGTGCGGATGTTGTCTTTGAATCTCGGTCTGGATGGTGGTGCAATTGTGTAATTTCTGTGCTGATTCTCTTGGTGCGGATGATACTCTGGAGTGTGGGGTTGAGGGGTTTTATGAACGGAATCGTCCATTTGGAGGCGGGTTGAACCTGGCCGTGCACAGGGAGGGTCGGTTTTGGATGATGTAGCGTGCGACGAACCTTCGAGTTGACTCGCAGGCCTCTAATTAAAGTTGGACGAGCTACCCATGGCGTATGGTGGGTGGAATTCGAAGGAAATAGGGCAAGATGGATCATGAATTGAGGACGTCTTGAATGGTCCGCGAGTTATAGTTATGGAGCACGAAGATGTTGCCAGTTAGTACTTGGGAGAAGTCGTGGTCTTTTTGATTCCTCCTAGTGTACCGTCTTGTTTTGTTAATGGAAAATGTAAATAATTGGCTGTCTATTATATAAAATCAGTGTTACTGTGAAACCTGTTGGATTATATTACCGATTGTGTAGTACAGGTAGTGAACCCTAATGAGGTCATACCTACTAGGTGTGTCTGCCGTTTCTTTTCATGCACTTGTGTTTTCGTATGGCCGCCGATTGTCTTTAGTTTTATTTAGCTTCTACATACGTCTTTATGTATATATAATATCCTATTAAAGCAGAGTCCGTAAGCAAGTTAAGTAGGTGGCGAGGCCCGGATCGTCACACCCGGTAAGAATACATATTGAATCACTGTTTGCCACCTTCTCCCTCTTGCCTTTGATACTCATTCTTGTCTGTGGATCCCATTTCTATAAATACCCCCAAAGAGCTGCATCGGTTTCAAATCATCTTGCACTGTTCCCTGCTACCAGAAGTTGCAGTTATCTCGACGCTCCTGAACTAGATTTGGGGCATAGAGGCGGACGATGTTGTATTTTCACCTTTCCTGATTATTCATATACGTGTCTTGCATGGAATAAAAGGAGTTGTCCTGTATGTTATAGCGTGCCCTTCGTATTTGATTAGTAGTTCCCAGGGCAAACAGTGATGTTAGCTTTCTCAATCAAAGGAGCTCCTCAATATAAGCACGTCCATTTGTGATCGAAGCGAAGGTCGTTCCTCATTAGACGAGCATTGGCCTTCCCTCTTTTTTTGGGTCTGAGACTCGGTTGGGAGCCGACTCGGGTTCGTCCGAGTCGTTAAAACTCGGTTGGCAGGTTGACCACAGTTAGAAAAAAGATTTGACTTCCATAAATTATTAAATTCAGTTCCTCCTGTACTCAATCCTCCACCTTCATTAGTTTCTCCTTCCTTATCACTCTCTTTACTCTATTAACTTCTCACAAAATCCTGATTTTTATTTACAATATTTCTCGTGTTCGAACTGACGATGGACCCAAATCAACGGTAGCACCCAACCCACTTCTTGAGTGGCTCATCATACATGCCATTGTGACCATACATGCCCACCCCACTTGAGTCACGAGAACAACCCGACGACGATATACATGACGACATGATAATCATAAGCCAATGCAACAGTGGGGAGCCCTCTACCACGAGGCATCACTTCTCCCCTCAATGATGAGTAGACCCGTAAAATGGATGGATCGAGTCGGGTCATAAATGGTTCGACTAAAATAGACCCATATATGATCAATTTATTGCAATGTGAATCTAGTAATTCATATCTGGCCCTATCCATGTCCAACTCATACCTGACCCTACTCATTCCCAGCTTATATCTGACCCGACCTATATTTATAAAACACTTCCATATTTAATCCAATATAAGAAAACTTCATACCCATGAGAGAGCGAATTGAGAGAATGCGAGATCAAGTGAAGGCAAGAGAGAATGAAGAGAGAGTCATATAGGCGGGTTGGGTCTAAGTAAATTGTAAACCCATTTTTGAGTTATTTACATCAATTTAATACCCATATTATGTTCAAAACATATTTATAATCCATTTATTGAATATAAGTCACCCATTTAATGACTCAATCCATATAAATGAGCTTATGACCCTTTTTATAGGTCTAGATGAGGAGACTTAAAAGTCTAACCCCGAAGAGCACTAAACTCCAGCTAATGCCACGCAGCCTTCGTGAGGAAGGTCCAATTTTCAAAAGATGTTCAACATCATGTACCTCCCCAATGGCAAGAAAATGCCATCCACACGATATATATATATATATATATATATATATAGAAAATATCTTTCGTTTGTAATTGAGTGATGTAAACGAAATATGCGATGTGCTAATTATAGACATAGCCATTGTTTAAGGATGAACCAGGATAAAATATTATGTCTATATTTCTCTTTATTGCTTTTATACTTTACCTTGTTATTATTGTACGCTGAATCCTAACAATGTACTATGAGACATTATCCACAAAATGGGATAGGCCACTTGAAGAGGTAGCGAGATAAACATCTCGCTCAGATGGATGAGGCCACAACAACAAGCCACGCCGAAAGTCCGTTCAAGGAAGACGAGGCCCGTGTTCTTTGTCTAATTGTACAGTGTACACTCTAGGCCGAGGTACCCTTTCAGTTCGCCCAAGATTCCTGGTTCATCGAGCTCGTGCGAGGGGCGTTTCAGCCAAATTACAAAAGAGATCCAAGGACAATAAACACCAGGCATTATAAGGGTCTGTACCAAGAGAAAAGAGCAAAATTTGGTGCAGCTGCTATCAGCAAGTAATTCGAGTCTCATTGACTTCAGATTTATGGAGCAGCCAAATGAATTATGCCTATTGTTGTGTCACGGGCTACTGTATAGATCAGAATGGGTGTTACATCATTGAACTTTATCATTAAAAAGCATGCATATACATACAAATCAGGCAATATTTATCAAAAAATCATGTCTTTGGCATTTCAGACAATGTATTTTCATTATTTTAGATAATGCCTTTGTCAGCACACCGGTTGTTAGGAATGTTGGGTTATATCCTAACCGAATCAGAATAATCACAATAAATAAATAAATAAAATAACACACGAATTTATCCAGATTTACCCCAGAATAGGGTTACGTCCTGCAAAAGAATTCCACTAAAATGTTTAGGTTTTTCAACCACAACCACTCGTTACAATAATTTCTCATACAAGTACAATATATAAGACTTATGATGGGCCAAAACCCTAGTCTATCCCTTTTATCCCATAACAAATGGGCCAACATAAACACAAGCCCAAACTTGATATTGTTTCGGCGGCACTGCTCTCAAGCCCCCGCCCGCTTACCGACAAGTAGGGTCAACGTCCACTTACCGAGGAGCGGAACCCCTACCTGCTATCCGAGCAGTGGGACCCCCGACATTCTATGCGTAGTGGTCATATATCGTCGGTCCATACTTTGATTTTTCTAAGCTCATGTGAGTGTGCCCGATGTGAAAAAACAAGAGTTCCCAAAGTATTCGCCAACTCCGACATTCTCCCACTTGATGGATACTTCACACAAGTGAGAGCCTTCTCAACATCAATCCTCTTCAATCCAATCGCAATAGTGCACCATTCAAACTTTGCAACCGTAACGGCTTTAGTAAGGAAGTCCGAACTATTTTTTCCCATGTCGACCTTTTCAAGCCAAACTACTTTCTTCTCCACCTTCTCTCGAATAAAATGATATTGTATATCGATATGCTTTGTACATGAGTGAAACTTCGGATTCTTAGCTAAATAAATAGCCCTTTGATTGTCGCATCTCACCTTCACGGTACCTTATTCAAAACCAAGCTCCAAGCACAACCGACGTAACCATACGGCCTCTTCCTGGCATGAATAAGAGCCATGTACTCAGCCTCTGTAGAAGAGAGCGCTACCACACTTTGCCTTCTACTCATCCGATTCAACACAGCTCCAAATAATGTGAAAACATACCCGCTAGTGGACCATCTACTATCAATGTCTCCGCCCCAATCAACATCTACATGGTCCCTAATATTGAGGATGTTTCCACTCTCTATACCTTCAAAACATAAAGAAAAATTTCAAGTTCCACGAAGATACCTAAAAATCCTCTTTACTGAATTTAAAGGTTCTCTACCCGGGTTAGACATATATTGGCTCAAGACTCCCACTGCTTGGGCTATATCCGAACACGTGCATACCATAGCATAGGTTGAGCTACCCACTGCACTTGCGTGCGGAACTCAAGCCATCTCCTCAACCTCTCCATCCGTTTTAGGGCACTGTTCCGCAGATAACTTGGTCCCTAAAGGTATAGGGGTACCAATAGGCTTGCATTCCATCGTGTTGAATTTCTTCAATATCTCTTTGATGTATTTCTCCTGCCCTAGCCATAGCTTCCATTTCCCATGGTCCCTCGTAATCTACATGCCCAAAATAAAATTTACAGGCCCCAAATCTTTCATATCGAACTTCCTAGCCAACAAATATTTTTACGGATTTCACCATCTTCACATTATTCTCGATTAACAGCATATCGTTCACATATAGCGTAAGAATAATGAACTGATCACTCGTCCAATTCACATGAGCACAGTAGTCAGAATTTGAACATACAACATGAAGTTGGAGCATGTACATGTCAAACTTATGGTACCACATTCTTAGTGACTGTTTCAGCTCATATAAAGACTTTTTCAGCTTGCATACCAGATTCTCCTCTCCTTTTGCTTCAAACCCTTCTGGTTGCCTCATATAAATCTTCTCCTCCATGTCCCCATGAAGAAAAGGCATTTTTACATCCATTTGTTCTATCTCAAGATCGTATGCAGCTGCTATGGACAGAATAAACCGTATCGAGGTTAATTTCTCCACATGAGAGAAAATCTCATCATAGTCAACTCTCTCGATCTGAGAATATCCCGTGGCTACGAGCCTCGCCTTGTACTTCTCTACAGTCCCATCCGATTTCAATTTTCACTTGAATACCCACTTACACCCAATTGCCTTCCTATCCTTAGGCAATTTACGCAGACCCCATGTCTCGTTATGATCAAGTGATTGCATCTCATCTATCATTACGAGCTCCCACTAGTTCGCATCATCCATGGATCTTGCCTTTTTTACAATAGTATGATCATCCCCGAAAATGCTCAAGGCAAGAAACTTACTCAATGCACTAAGCGAGTACCGAAGTGGTACTCGCCTCTTCCGCATTGATCTCCAGAGAACCAGCATGCTATATGTGTCCGAGTCTTCATCCAAATCTGCACCCTCAATTTCATTAATCAAGTCTCCTAGTTCCTAATCAGAATTAGACTCCACTGATGTACCTCATGGAACCGTCTCCATAGTTTCAGCTCTTGGGTTTTCTTCAAGCACTACTACTTTCATTGACTTATCACTTTTCTGTGTGCCTGCCTGGGATTGTTTTTCATGAAAGACAACATCCTTGCTGCTGTATATGATAGTCTTTGATTCTGGATTCCATACCTTATAACCCTTGACCCCTTTCTTGTATCTAACGAATATGCACTTTTCAGACTTATTGTCAAGCTTACCTCTCTTCTCCTTGGGTTTATGAATGTATGCATCACACCCGAACATGTGATAGATTCAGCTTCTTTCCAAACACTGCCTCGAATGGTATACGGTCCTTCACTAATGAGGTTGGTGATTGATTCTTTAAATAATTGACGATGACTATAGCTTCTGCCCTAAAATTTAGGTTCCAAGCCTACCCAACTCAGCATACATCTCGTTTTTTCTATAAGTAACCGATTTAATCTTTCGGCTACCCCATTCTGTTGAGGCGTATATTAGGTTTTTTTACCTCGTGATACCATTATCCGCATAAAACTGCTCAAACTTGTCCGAACAAAATTCTCCTCTGTTATCCATACGAAGTACTTTGATTTTCCTGCCCAATTGGTTTTCAACCAAAGCCTTAAATTGTCAAAATTTTTCCAATGCATATTTGTTACCTTCAATAAGATAAATTCAATTATATCTCGAAAAATCATCTATGAACGATACATAATACCTGGATCCTCTAATAGATTGGGTCGAAGTAGGCCCGAAAATATCACTATGAATTAGCTCCAAAATCTCTGTTGCTTTCGTACCCGTGTGTTGGAAACTAACTCGATTCTATTTTTCATGAAAACAATGTTCACAGAACCCAAAACCCAAAGAGCAATCTGATACTCCGTCTACCATCTGACTCGAAGCTAAGGTAGACAATCCCTTTTCATCGATATGCCCTAGCCTCTGATGCCACAATATGGATGTATCATGTACATCTTCCTTTGCCTTTTCAGAGACGAATCTACCACCAATAGTCATCGTTTCCCCGAGCTACAACATCCCATAATGAACTTCTCGTCCAATCACAATAGAACCCCTAGTCATCTTACACGAATTCTTATCACAACTGAAAGCAACCACTGAATCAGTCATTATACTAACCGATAACGGGTTTCTACTCATCCAGGGTATGTGCATCACCGGAAGAGTCTTCACTATGCCATTACTCATCCTCAACTTTACCTTGCCATGCCCGATAATCTAAACTGCAGTATCATCTCCGAGTATGACATCTCTACCATTATATTTCTCATATTCATAAAACCAATGTCTATGTGGCATCATATGGTATGAAATACCGGTGTCAACAAACCAAATATCATTGTCTCACTACGCTTACATACAGCAGCCACATACATATCTTTTATCTTGATATCCTTCTTCCCCAAGAATGGTTCATCTTTTTTCTTAGAAACGGGATTATTTTTATAATCCCGCTTCACATTGCCCCACTCTTCATATCTCTAATACCGTATCCTCTTCTCTCTACTCTTCGATCGCCCACAAGATTTGGATTTGAACCTTTTCTGATTTAGTGCCTTCTTTGCTGGCCTACACCTAACAGCCAGTGCCTTTTTATTAGAACTCCCTAACCCCTTTCTTCATGTCTCCTCTGATAAAAAGGCTGAAAACATGGTTTCATATGACAATTTCTTGTCCCCCCACCGATTACCATAGGTTATCCCATGAATCTAGTAGTGAATATAGCAGGGTTATTGCCTTGTTGTCATCTTAGAACTTAACACCGATTGATACAAATTGGTTTATCAACATGTTAAATTCATGTAGGTGTGCAGAAAATGAGTCGCCCTCGTGCTCCAAAGATTATATAGCTTCTTCCTTAAGAACAGCTTATTTACCAGTGACTTGCTTTGATACAATGACTCCAATTTCTTCCATAAATCCTTGGATGTATGTTCGTCCATCACATTCGTTAGAATGGAGTCCGCAAGACAAAGTTAGGTCAAACCCTTTGCTTCCCGATTGATGTAATCCCAGTCCTCAATCTCCTTTGGATCTGCCTATTTGGCACTGAATCCACTTCCTCGCCCGCTGCGACAAAGGACCTTTCCCTTACGATTGCCGACTGAAGATCTCGATCACAAAAAAAAAAAAAAATCCTCCATCTTCATATTCCACAAATCGAATCGCTTCCCATCGAATTTTTCTATCTCAATCCGTGACCCTCTTAACATCTCAGATAAACCCTAATTCCTCAAACACAAGGCTCTTATATCAATTTATTGGCTTATATTCTAATCAAATAAGAACAATCACAATAAATAAATAAATAAAGACATGCGAATTTACCCAGGTTCACCCTAGAATGGAGTTGCGTCCTATAAAGGGTTTTACTAAAATGTTTAGGTTTTTCAACCACAACCACTCGTTACAATGATCTCTCATACGAGTATAATATATTGGATTTATAATGAGCCTAAAATCCTAGTCTATCCAAATGCTTTTGATCTCACAACAAATGGGTCAACTTAAACACAAACCCAAACTCGATGTCGTTTTGAGGACATTGCCCTAGAGCCCCCACCCGCTCACAGTGGAGCGAAACCCTCGCACGCTGTCCGGACAGCGAGACCCCTAACATTCCATGTGTAGGGGTCATATGCCATCGATCCATATTTCGATTTCTCTTAACTCACGTGGGCGTATTCGGTGTGAGAAACAAAGATCCTCGAAATATTCGTCAACTCCAACAAGGAACATGGTCACACAGATTAGGTCAGTTTGCGGCAACCAATTCTTTCTTCTATGCTTCGTTTGCCCTCTCTTTTCAATCTTTACGTGCAAGATGGCCTTCAAAAGATTTTTTGAACCTGTAAGTTGTAGATGCCAATGAGTTCACTACAGATACTCTTGTCTCACTATGAGCACAAGAGATGGAGATGCTATGCATGGAAGATGGAAGGGAGCCCCAAAAGGCAAGCCTCCGATTAGATATATGTGTTGACGTCGTTTTCCTTCTGCTACACGGAGGCCACCAGGATTCAGCCACTGATTGCAAGATGATTGGAGTGTTGGTAAACTATTCAAGGACTTGTTAGAGGTATTCAATGATGCCATGGAGGCTCTATCCACAAGCAACCATCTATCGACCAATCGAGTTTTGTCATTCATCTACTTGTTTTCGCAATAATTAGCCGCTGGAGAAGTAGCAACTTATCCGGTCTAGGTCTTGAAATCCAAAACCCACCAATCAAAATCGATTCCCTAATTTTTAGAACCTAAACCTACTCTGTATAACC
>JANUWG010000349.1:0-12560 GCA_025175695.1 Eugenia klotzschiana
CCTAAAAAATATATTTACAACGAATAGCGAAGATGCTCTAGCAAAAACACGAGAAACAAAGAAAGAAAGGACCAACTACCAACAAAAAATTACGGCGTTTTGTCATGGATAAGAAGACACCATTTGTCCCACGAAAATTGAGTGGTTTAAAGAATATTTTCTAAAAAGTTACATATATTGCTTAAAATAATTAATCACTTCGAATATTTACATGGATGATGATGAAAGTAATCATCGTCGACTCATTTTTGCAAGTAGTCATTTTTTGGAATCTTTTTTCAAATCTTTCATTTTTCAAAAAATAAACGCAGTCTAAATTTAAAACAATCTTTTAAATGTAGTAAAAAAAACCTCAGACTTTCGCTATTTCGATAAACATATCTTTTCAACGCTTTTTTGGAGAAGATAATGAGATTTTAGTGTCCAGGGGATACTATAAAATCAATATTAAGATGGTGGATTACATATGGGGGGTTGACAAATTTGTTGGTATTTTTCGTGGGAATATTAGAAGCAAGAATGGACAAAATATTAGAAGCCAGTGCTAATTTTCTCACAACAATAAAAGTTATGGGTGGGCAGTTTCAAGGTCGGTCCAAGTTCCATCTAAAATCTATAACCGACTCGTCGAAATCGATTCTCCAGTTTTTGAAACTTGTAGCCTACCTTGTCATAGATTCCAAGGTCTATCCAGATTTACTTGTATTTTTAATTGAATGATTATGGGAAATCATCACCTCTAAAGCCCATCATATACCGATACAATCCACGACCACTACTCATAATTTGAAATATGAAGAATATGAAATATTAACAAAGTAAAAATTCTCACTCACGTATATTGCTAGAAATGAAAACTCAGACTAGTGATTTCAGATTATATATTCATCGTCGGATGCCAAGAAATCCCTTAGGAACACGCGTAAACATAGAACTAGAAAAAACACAAAGATTTGTTACAATCGACAATCTGAAACCTACCATATACATCCTAGAACCAGAAACTGGACCGATTCAATTTCCAATTTTATCGTAGAACCATGATCACCTCGAATGACAGCTGTGCGGTTTTATTATATTAATGGCTGAAAAAAAAAAGATGGTCACCTTTTTGGCACGTTTAATCCGTCATTTTAAAGTTATTGCAATGATAAAAGATTGTGATTATTTTTTTACTTTGAATTTGACCAGGAAAAAGGATGGATCTAGTGTACTTTTACTTTTGAATAGTGATTTCTATTGACTTGATTTAAGCCGGTTGAATGTCAATTAAGACTGCCGTTCTTTTAGGAGTGAAATAGTGACAGTGCCGAAAGACTACCTCTTTTGCTAGCAAAATAACAGAAAAAGCCACACCTTTTTAAAGTCGTCTATATGTTGGTGTACCACTCGATGCAATGACATCATTCAAGAACAGACAATTGTATCAATGGAGGAAACCAATTGATACTTAAATAGTTTCTGTAATCCATTAGAATTTGATGGGATTGAACATGTTAGTTTCTATTTACAGCCAACTTTTTCGGTTGTTTGAATTTTTTTAATTCACATTAAGTTTAGGATAAGTAAATATTTTCACGGACGAATTTAATCGAACGGGATATACGTGTATATTCTGAGTTAAATATTTAAATATATTACGAGAACTTGCTTGGTCATTTATGGAAACAAAATGAATTTTCTATGTCTAATTGTTTTACCAAAAATGGGTGATTATCAAAATAATGAAAAATCTTTCTCCAAAAAGATGATTCCCAATTTTTATGGAAGTGGTATTTAATATTTATGGTGATTTTGGATAAGGAAAATGTCTGGCCTGTTTAATGGGAAAAAAATGAAATACAAGGAATATATAAGTAAACTATGAATAGTGGAAATGTAAAGTCTGGAAATTAATGCATTCATTAAAGGGAATTGATTATGGTGACTGTTATTCTAACAGTTTATTTTTTGCAATAAAAAATAATAAATTAATTAAAAATTATTGTGGGGCCTCATTCTTTTAAGATTTTGTAGCTTATAACATACAGTTATTCTTTTTTTACCAAACAAAAACGTACGATTATTCTCACAATCGCACGAAGACTATTATGCTAGCAAAATCCTTCACTAAACATACTAGGAACTTGTGTTTGAAGTGATGATTGTACTATTGCAATGTATATATATAGCCCACTAATCGTGATTACAACATGAGGTTGCTACTCTTAATGTAGTCACAAGTGCGCGTTTTTCGAAATTCTCGGTGTGTTATTCATATGCTAATGCTAATGATCATTATTCACAAGAAGTCACGGCTTGCAAGGCCACTAGAACTCTCAATCATCACTCGTTATTGCCGCCTCCATTCGAATCGATGTGCAGTCTTCTTATCTCGAACGCTTAGGCAAGTTCTAAGATACCTGATCCCTCTTGTTTTGTCAATGAATCATGATATTTGTTGCACATCTCTCTCAACTATATCGATGAAGGTACCATATAATTGTCAATGTTCACGTCCAATGATTATCGATTTTCTCGTGATTTGACTAATTGATCAAACTATAGTAGTTGTCAATTACAATGAGTTGGATTTTTTTTTGGGGGTGTAAACACAAAGATATGTGCTGAAAATTTAAATTCTAACCTAATTTTCAAGTTCGACTATTCATGTATATGTGAGGATCACCTTGACCACTTATGGTTGATTTTTTTTTTAAGTAGCACCGCGTACAAAGCACTGAAAGAAGCAAGACGGCTTAATAATTTGTGTACTGATTACTGGCGATTTAAACTTATCATGACAAAATTAGATAAAAAAGAAAGGTAAAAAAAATGAAAATCACAGAAACCAATTACAACAGAGAAATCATCACAAGAAAGTAAGGAAAAGTTACTCCAATACTCAAAAACTGAACCAACGAATGATCGTCAGCACCGTATCACTATTAAACCCTAGCTTCCTGTTTCTCACGGTCAGAGAAAGAGCGGTGGCAAAAAAAGTTAAAAAAGAAGGAGACGAAGACAACACAAGCGGTCAAGAAAATAACAACAGGGAGTGATTTGTCTCGATCCGGCCAGCTTTCTTGAAAAAGCTGAATTATGTGTGCTTTCTCTTCTCAATTCTGAAATTTTCAAGAAGAGATCTTTGCCAGCCTATCCAACCTCAAATACTGTGTCGAACAGTGTTTAAGACCCGACCCCATTTCGTAATTATTGGGACAAAAGGAAGTTTTTTTTTTTTCTCCTTCTAGTTTGTAGATCTTTCATGGAAGAAGCTGTGTTCTTTAGCTGTATCTGCGCATTCGCTTCTCACTGCTTTTGTTCATCTATTTGGAGTCTTGCTTACTTAGTGGCAGCATTTGGCATGGGGTATGAGTACGTGCGTGCATGGTCAAATCAAATTTTTTTCATTCCATTTCCTCCTTCCGTTCCATCTTACCACACACAGCATTACAAATGGAACGGGAGGTCTGCGGTTGACGATTGCATTGTGTCCGACAGTACTGTCAGGAAAGTATTTTCCTAATAACATAGGGCATAGAAGCTAAACTTTAATAATAACAAGAGCACATATAGTGAGGGAAAATTATTATTTGAGTTCATACAGAATTGAAGGGGCGAGATTAAGAAGCCACGTCCCTATCTCATGCCACTCGGAACAAGAACTCCTTCACCGTCCATTCGGGATGGATCCATGATGGCATCTTTTCGTCCCTAACGTCAACCCAATGACTTCGAGAGGAGAGACAATATGAAGTCTGATAATGTGGATCGAAAAAGAGTCCCAACGCTCGTCCCTAATGCCAACCAAACGACTTCGAGCCGACGGATGATATAAAATCAAGAGTTTTTCGGTCCATGTCAAGAGAGTCGGAATAGTTTCGAGAATACACTGATGACCGAGGTGAAGACTTAATTTGCCAAAGAGGTAAAGGAACTAGCGAGTCAAACAAAAGATCAGATCCACATTCGAGTATATAAGCGAAAGGGACGGCAGCAAAGGATTGCATTTTGACTCCCCTTCATCGTCGTCTTCTTCTGATACCCGTATTCATTACAAACCCCATCTCCCATGCTAGGGTTGAAAGTTCGCAGCTTCTTTCTTCCCCCTCAAAATTCCAAAAAAAGATCCGAACTAACGTGACTGACAAGGTAAAAGATGTGATGATAGTTATGTCACATTGCTATTCTCACTGCCATTTCTGTACTTCCCCTGTTTTACCTTCTCTCACATCACTTCCCTGCTTTTCTTTCTTTTCTCTCTGCTTAGAACTGATGAAACCCAGACATGCAGAGCGCGAGAGTGGTGTGTTTTCGTCTTTTCCTTTCTTTTTTTTCTTTCGATTTTTTTGTTTCGTCTTGCAACTTGGTGGAGCTATACACGTATTTGGGAATGTCAGTGATATCTGTTCATCATTTACTTCCTCTTCCTCATTTCTTTCCTTCTCTATATAACGAGCTCCCTTGGGTCTCCTCATCAAGCATATCTCTTTCCCATTTCCATCACTTCAAACTCTTCACTTCAACCCCTTGGCATGAGAATATATGAGAACCCATTTGATCCTCTCCTTGTCTATACCTGTCTCATCTTCCGTCTGTTTTTGGCCATCACTGAGAAAACTTGGCATCATGAGAAAGAACTCCTGTTCTTGCTCGGCGAAGAGGAAGAAATGGAGGACAGATCTTAGGTCATTTTTTTGATGGTGCTATCCTTTCTGAGCTGAAAAATATGATGATTTTTTTTCTTTTTAATATTTTTCTTGACCTTGCAAGGCTTTTTCAGTTATCTTTAGATGTTAGTGACCATATTATGTTTTATTTTTATTTATATTTTTAATAAGTTCTTGGTAAAATTTTTAGTTTTGTATCATGTTATCTATTCCTCCTGAGCTTTGATCTTGTGGGTCTTGTAGCTTCTGCATTACTGTGCAGAGATCACTTCTTTTGTTAAGACAACTTTCATATGGTTTCATCGTTCTTCTTCTGGCCATCTCTATTTTATTGAAGTTATTTAGAAAGCAAATGCATGTTCATGAGGAGCACAAGATCTCCAGGAGGTCTTCCCGAAGTTTCTTGATACTTTTTCTCTCTGAATAAAGGGCGAGAGAGCGACTGCCTAGAATTGCATTATTCTCATGCTTGAAAATGAATAAACTGAGCTCAACGTAGAGGATGTTCGTAGCCGACACGCAGTATCACATATAACGAGTTAGGGTTTTTGCTTTCCCTTTTTCCCCCCTTTTACCTTTAAGTCAAGCCATTTGAGTACAGATTTCACAGCAGAACTTGAGAATAGACACGTTCCTGAATCAGCTCTTGCCTTTTGTTCCCTCAGTTTTAAAGGAAAAAACATACTTAGGTCAAGCTGAACGAGTTTAAAAAGTGCTTTAACGCATGGCTGGTTAAATCGGGAAGCTTGGTATGATTTTGCTCAGCGTTTATGATATTGTCCAAATCAGCCACATTCAAGTAGACCATGCAAACACATGCAGCGCAGGAAACAACTTATAGAAAATGCACGTTAATTTAACACCAAAGATTTTGGGAAATATCATTAATTTACAGGTGAATTATCGATCGCGTGGATAAGGAAAACCAAGAAAGTTGGTGCAATCGCGAAGCTCCCATTCAAGAAGTTGAGGAATTCACTGAAGATTTGTGTGTGCCAGATGTTCATGTTTCACCATTTCAATGTTGTACGAATGGCTCAATCCCATATGAACAAACACTTGGTGTGGGCATATTGACTATGGATGATTGTCGAATGCGCAAAGATGTTCGTTGCGGCAAACTAAAGCTGGATGTTCAAATATGCGATTTACATTCGGGCATGCAGTACTGGTCTTTGGACTACAATGAAGTAAATAGCTGGCCGATCTTAGTATCATGTCTGTAGCTTGGTTTAGTTCTCATTCTTAATAGCCATGGAAAGATAAAGACTGCCTGAAATCTTGGTTTATTCGGGGCACAATGTCGATGTCGCCGTGGTGAGTGTTGTATTTGTTGAAGGAAGATTTAGAGAGAGGGTGGATTGCCATGGGTTGCCAGGAGAGATAAGCAAGGCTCAAAATAAGCAAGAACCTTCATCAACAATGATGGCAAATAACATTAATTTTGGGCTAACACGACCACCTGTACTAAACTACTAGTCAAAGGTTCAACTGATATACCACTAGATGGATCTATAAGTGTTAAAAGGATTTGTTTAGAAGATGTACAAACAGCAAATGAGATGTTACTGTTGATAAAGACAGAAAAAAAAGGAAAAAACAGCAATCGGGACATTGACATTAGCTATTTACAGTGTTTATCACTTTTGTCGCTATAGTATCTCGAGCAAAATGTGATTTACAGGCAAGGAAATTGAGGAGAGACTTATTTACTGGGGATTCTTTACATGCTTTACTGTAATTGGAAAACAAAAGATTGCCCTTGAACTTCCAGCATCTGCTATTCTGTAGCTGCTACACACCGATTGAATGCCGAAAACCAAGTTCCTCGGCTCACTGATCGATTACCTGGTCGCTTTGAGGCCAATCTCCAGCACCTACTTAGGTAATTCCGCAGTTTCCCATCAACAGAGAAAGGGACCGGAGGACTTGTGCTTGGAGCTCCCAAGCAAAGTCTTGGGTCTATTTTCGTCGAATATAGTTTGCGAAAGCTCAAGGCACGGAAAGATGATCTCGGCAGCGAGATTCGCATGCCACAGGAAGTCGGCTTGTGATATCGGTTTTCCAAGTAAGTTGTCTCGGGTCCAGGTCCATAACATGTGCAGAAGGCAAGAGATGGGCTCGCGTTCGCGATCTCCCCATCGACCGGCCTTGTCCCCGGAAGCTTAACGAACGAGACAATGCCTTTCCGGCAGAGGGGACATGCAATAGAGCCCGGAGGACCGTGAACAACGACGGAACTGCTGGTAGTAGAACACAAGTACAGGGCACACCTAGTGCAGAACTGGTGACCACAACCTGCATCAGTAGCATGTACCATTCATTTGCGATCGTCGGCATATTCAGGTAACAACGAAATATTGCCGATCATAGCTAATCGACAAGAGAAATTACATGTAGCGTCAACAATTCCATGTTCTGGGATTTTAGCACCTAGAGTACTAGACAGGGTTCTTAAACGGCCTTTTCTTTCCCTCCGGTCACTACCAGAAACCTCATGCTAAAATTCCTAATTCTGTTTCTTCAGATAGCTGAAAATGCCAACATATTTTCCTCCTGGAAGATTGAATGATTGAACTACAAAATCCCTATTCAGCCAAAAGTAAACAGCAGAATCCATTGATTCTGGTGAACGAGAAACTTGCGCCGCTCAGTTTTATGCTGAATGGAAGAACATATACTGAAAACAGAAATGAAATATTATTTAGTCTCACAACTATTTAAGCAGCCGGCTGCATTCACTAATAGAGAGAGAGAGAGAGAGAGAGAGAGAGAGATAAATCCTGAGAACAGTTCTCTTTATCAGTATACCTTCTGCAGCCACGGAGCACTTCCTCTCTAGGCAAACCACGCAGGTTTCTTGGTATGATGCGTGCAAATTGCTGCTTTTCCATCCACATTTTCTGGAAATGATACGAAGGGGGAAAATTGTGTTTCTTACTTGCCACTTGAAAATCATTCTCCACCCAGGCATCCAAGCGAAATCATAAACTGCCATTAGATCACGGCAATATGCAGAGGTTTTCGCTTTCTGCCTAGTGTTGATGCTATAAAATTCCTGCTTAATACCAAAGTGAGCCTTTTTGGCCGGAGACCACCACAGCTAAATGATTCATTTAAGGTTTTAGGATACCATGAACTGCTAACACCATCTATAGTCAACGTTCAGTGAAAGGGCCAATAGCAAAGATTGATGCTAAGTGAGTACACAGAAAATAAGCAAAATCAGAGGATTCATACATATGCGGTGCAGAGAACAAAGGTTTGGGAAAGAAATATGCAATGTATTGATGCTATGTGGCTAGTTGCCTCCTTCCCAGTGGAAACAGGAACCGGGAAGAAAAGAACATTCCTTTGTTAAGGAATGGTTTAGAATCTTGCACATTCTAGACTTCAATTTTTGCAGAAAATTAGCACAATACAAAAGATAAGAATCAATAAGCTTTTTTTTTTCCCAGAAATTTAAGAAGAAAACCAACAACTTGGTCAACGCTTCCGCCATGCATGATGTCAAAGCAGCTACTCACCTAGCAATGTTGACAATGCTCATCAGAGGAAGAGATATGTAAGGCGAAGGAGGAGTTTGCGGCAGACCATCCGGTTGTCTGCTGAGCATTTCCGTAAGCCAATTTTTGTGCCATGAGCGAGCAATCATCAAAGGAGTCCAACTGTGAAGAAGGAAGAATCATTGAGATAAGTTCTTAGTGCTATGCTGATGGTGCCAAACAAACCAAAAAAAAAAAAATACACCAAATCAGAATGTGTAATGAGACGAAAAGCTAATTGTTCGTGAGGAAATTATACACCACTCAAATGGGCAAAGTATATAAAAAACATGTGATACTGATGCGTACCCGTTCCTGTTCACAGCAGTAAGACTCGCACCATGGCCTATCAGGATCTGAAACATGATGAAACAATTCCAGTGCTTCAACAAGTACTCTCGAGGAATCGTCCAATCTAGTTAATGTTTCGTTTTTTGTTCTTGCATTTTTTTTCATTAGAAGGTACCTGACAGCATTGTTCATTTCCGCCACATGCAGCATAATGAAGTGGAGCACTTCCAGCACCTGCATAGTGATGCGCGAGCTGTAATTCCCTAATTCGTAGGGATTTTATTTTTCCGTCTGATTTGTAGAGGATTCTTATTCCTATTTTGTAGAGACTTGACTTGTAGAAGGAGTCAGTCAGATTGTATATCTTTGAATCTGTACATACTTTATGAGATAGAAAAAAAAAGGAAAAAAAAGGAGGAGAGAGATGAGGTGTTTGACCGAGGACGTAGGTTTATTGTCGAACCTCGTAAAATCGTATGTTCTTCATCTTTTTTAACATCTATATGTTTTTGTATTGGATTTTCTTGTTCTGCACTTCCTCCCAACAAAAGAGGTATATGGCATGTCTTTTGCTGATACATCCTTCAATTGTGTTTCTTTTTCCGACATGAGTTCTAGTTTTCCATGCAGAAATGATGGCTGAATGTGTGTAAGATGAAGTCATAACCATCTACTAAAGTTGTGTCGGTTGTGCAATGAGGTCTCAACTTTGTTACTAGCTTTGCATCTTTGGAAGCATCGCGGGCAGTTCTGCAGCAGAGCATTCTCAAAAACTTTGTCTTCCTGACTAGCTTTCCTCTTCATCATTGTGTTTATGGAGTGAGAATCATAAGTAGCAGAAAATATTATGTCCGCTGATTGTAATTCCTTTGACTTTTGCATTTCAGATTACAAAGCAAATACAAGTTGTCAATGACGTTTACAGGCGACACAATCTTCCTGAGTTTTACAAGGTTAGGTTAATTCCAATTCGGCTTTACAGTTTTCTTCCGTTTTTTTTTTTTTTAAATTAAAGTTGCAATGCCGTGCTTGTATAGAGATGGCTTGAATTGATATGTGATTGCGACAATCGAACAGGATCCTCGCCCTCATATATCTTTAGCTTGGGCCTTGGGCGACGTCAGTGAGTCGTTGCAGAAAGCAGTTGAAGAGATGAAGAGGAGGACGAACTTTGGGAAACTATCTCCGAAATGTATCTTCACCAGTAAATTTAGTGGGATTGAGTGTAAGATCGGTCACAAAACATACAAAATATGTAAGCTTCCAGAGGAGTGAAGCAATGTTGAATTGGACATGCTACTTCATGAAAAAGCAGTGCCATGTATTTACGGGCTGCACTAAGTTATGATAAATGGTTTACGAAGATTAAATCAAATTGCCCCTTTTTTGGCTAACAGAAAATTAACATCTGCATTATGAAAAAATTTATTAACTCGTGAGTAAGATACAACAATGTCAGAAGTCTTCTGACCCAAAGAAAACATCATTCGAGAAGCATAGACTACTACATCATAAAAGAATAGTTAGAAGAGCCTACTTGTATTTATCTGAAAAAAAAGAACCAGCTCCGGCAAAGTGTAGCTTAATTTAATACTACAATTGTCCAATGAGTATCCCAAATCAGAGGAACTAGAACTCCAACATAATGAGCCCCAGGATCAGGGAAAGAATATTCGGTCACCGTTCTTCATGCTCGACTGTGTTATGCAAGTTTCAGAGCCAGGTGAACCAAAGTTACCAAACCGTACGTTTTATGATTCAATAAAAATGGGCAAAGGACCAAAAAATGTGGTTTATAGCCCTGGAATGGATTCGAGATTGTATTTCTCAGAAGATGAAACTTCACCCTCTCGATATTCAAGCAATTTCGGCTTCTGGACTGCATCAAGAGTTTGCAAATAAGTATAGGAAGCACTCCGACTCGATGAGGGGCCTGGATTACTAATTCTGCTAGCCAGAAAACGGCGAATGAGGCCCCTAAGGAATGGAGCCATGGTATCCGGCTCATGTTCCAAGTAGTACATTACTCCTCCCATACAAGCACAGAACAAAGCCACCTGCAGAAGTCGGGAAGCAGGCATCAATTTGTAACGATTTCCTTCTAAAGATTCATAAGCAGCAGAAGGAGAAAGCAGAAATGCAACTCTCTCTAAATAATGGGATATTAGTGCATTCCAGTTTCATATCAAGCACTGTTAGATTCTTTTCTGCAATGTAAAGCTTAGATAAACAGGATATACCTCAGCATTCTTGATACGAGGAACCAGATGGCGGTTTATTAAGATATACCATAAAGAATCTCCAGCGCGTGGCAGTACATACAAAGCAAGTTCACTACGCCTAGCTTTTTTCTCCAGCAGAACAGAAAGAGCAGAAGTTCCACCAGCAAGCCAATACACAAGCTTGTGGTCATTTGACGAGATCTTCCTATGTAAACATATGACTCCCTTGCACCATTAAACATTTATTAGAACATTCTTCCCAAGTTAGAAAAAGTATTGCAAAATAACTGAGCGATAACCTACCTGAAAAATTCCAACAAAAGCAGACAAAAAAGCCGTTGACCGAACAGCACCTTTAAGAGCCAGCCAACAGGTACGAGCAGGTGAATCCATGAACTAGAATTTGTTTAAAAAAAAAAAAATTTCAGAAGAAACAGAATGTTGGTCCTAAAATGTCACATAAACCTTCGCTGATAAAGAAATACAGACTTAACAATTTTAACTTCCAAAAGCTGCATAGCATTATCATGTTAGGGCCAAGGAAACAGTAACCGGCCTCATCATCTTGATGCATAAAACCATCAGATTCATCCAAATTTTGGATAATGTTACAGTACTAAATTTTGATCATATACGTCACATAAAAAGTTACTGGTATAGAAATACAGAACAAACAATTTTAGCTTCCAAAAATTGCATCTCAATATCAGGTTAAGGCCAAGGAAACAGTAACCTAGCCCTTCCGATGATGATAAGCATTAAACTAATAGATCAGAGGTAAAAGGGGCAGAAATAAGAGTACTAAATCGTGCCTTCATTTTTTAGTTTAAACTGTTTAATGAGTTGCAATTGGTTCCAGACATTCAACAGGTAACAAGAATCGGAGTAAAGAAGTAATGAACGAATCAGCTTGGAGAGGAAGTTGTACCTTTTGCAGGTGAAGGACGACAAATGGCACGAATGTTAATGAGAAGTAAAGCGGAAATGTCTTCCTAAAAGTAGCTGAACTTGCATCCGCATTGTGAACCAAACAGGAGTTCGTGTGTGGATGAATTATGGAGCATGGAATTATTGAGGGGAACTCTTCCAACTTTACATGATTGGACACTCCCTTTTTTGCCAAGTATGTCGACAATGAGGCAATGTTCAATGGCGAACCCCTACAATTATCCCTTACAGCTCTGTACACAGGCTGTGCAACTGGCCCGGTCTTCTGAATAAAATCTTGATATGATTTCGGCAAGCTTTCTGGGTGCATTATGAAGGCATACATCACCTAAAATAAGTTAAAAAAAGTCAATAGAAAAGGAGAAACAAACCAAGAATGAAGTCCAACACCATGACAGAACCTTGTAAAGTAGTCAAGGGATGGCATCTGCCTGTATAAGAAAACTGTTTTGTTGATTCTAAGTGCTTTTTGTTCAACAAGTGAAATCTATCGGCACGAATGTTTAGTATTGGATATTGGGAACTTCTTGAAGTACGTAGTCACTTATTATTGAAGGTAATTAAAAGACACTAACAAGATTGGCCATTCATAATGCAGATATATCATAAATCACAACCACATCCAATCAGGATTTTAAGGCTTTTAGCCTGTTTGAGACAACTGTATTTGACTAGTCGTGCATGTTAGAACTCATTGAGATTCTTCAGCAATTTGCATCGAATTGTAAAAAATAGCAAATCACACTGTATTTCATGGATCAGACAAAACTTCAGGAAGCTTACATACTTCCTGATTACACCTCAAGTCGCATCGTTTTGCATATTAATCAAACTAAATCAATATAATCACACGATTTCAACAGCATCAATTTTCAATGAAAATGACAGGACAAGCGTAACAC
>JANUWG010000350.1:0-12559 GCA_025175695.1 Eugenia klotzschiana
CCCCATCCGCAGGAGTGTGAGAGAGAGAGAAAGAGAGAATGGAGGAACCAAGCTCGGCGCCAGCGCCGGCGCCGACGATGACGATGACGACGCCGATGACGACGACGCAATCCGCTCCTCCGGTTGCACCGAGCTCCCAACTCAACACCAAACCTCCCAAAGCCAGAGAAGAAGGCGAACTCTCCTCATCCGACAACGACGATGTATATAACTTCTTCCTCTTCTTCAAACCTCATCCGATCTTTGTCTCCTCTGTTAGCATTTTGCAATTTTTCGAGTGCTTCGGTTCATTTTCTTGTTACGCGGTTAGACGTTCTACACTGGACGCAGTTTAGTGCGGCAGTAACTGGTCATCTGGAGTATGTTTGCGGTTGTCGTTTGGGATATAGGTAGCTCGATGAAAACGAATCGTCGCCCTGCTTACGCCTCGTTCCCTCCTACTGATGAATGGATCGAGTAATTCATGGCTTGTACTGCTCTTACGTACGCCTCTGCTTTAGGGTTTGTGTTTTGTAACTAGCCATTACAAAGATACGCATATTGCGAGGCAAAATCCCTTGAAAGGAAACTTAATAAAAGGGAATTGAAGGTGAAAACGTTATTGGGCTTTCAGTGGATAGCAAAGTCACAGGATGTAGTCAAATCGAAACGGAGGAGCTCTCACTCATCGTTTTGGCTTTGTCAGTGTGGGCAGAGTTACACGAGTCTTTCTAGAAGTCTCCCATGTGTCAAGCTACGTAGCACAATGGCTAAGCAATCAACCCTGGGAAACTTACAAGAATTGGGATGATATCCTGAAAAAAGGACATAAGGCCTCAAACTCTGGTGCATAAACTATTGCACGTATCTGAAATTGACTGTCACTTGATCCACGTGGTCTCAAGCATATAAAATCTCTAAGGTCACTTGCCAATGTATGAGAGCCTCCCTTTTCTTTTAAAGAGAAAAGCAAGTTGATGTCTCTTTTGGATTAAAAAACGGATTGATGACTGAGAACATGGCTTTTATCCCCTGGTTTCCCTTCTTGAGAAGATGCGCTGCTTGTTCTTTTAGCATCTTTTTGAGATCCGTTACACATGTTGCTCAGGAGCCCTCCGATTCTACTGCCGCACAGTTGGATACTGGAGCTTTTTTTTCTGGTAGGAGCCATCAGGCTCTCTCTGGAAGCGAAATTTCTCAAGGCGACCATGGTAAGTGTTGGCATATGTGATAGAGGGATGTGTTGTTGTACAATGACTCATTTGCTGGTTGAAGTATGATGTATGTGATTTTATGGGTTCCATGTTTGACTTGGATATTAATCAGGGAATTTAAATCTATGCTGCATACTGTGATCTTTGAATTTTCCACCAGTTGATTTAGTGTGTTTTTTTTTGGGGGGGAAATGCAATTGTTATTAACTGATAAATGCATTGGACCTGGTGCAGCAACTTAAAACCTCTACTCATCCTCCATAAACTTACAGGTCCTTTGATTCTGCAGCATAACTTGAATGTGTCTGCTTAAATAGACTTTTATTGCATTAAGATCAAGACGGCTTCTTATTTTTCTGAGTATTCCTTGTTTTATTTGGAATATAATATCTCAGGGTTGCTGTCTGGTGTCAATGTCTTTCAAAATAAGTGTGTACTTGCACATTTCCTGGAGATGCTTAACACTTATGCTCTTCCGACTCTGGCATTTTCTATGAACTTTCACTAGAATTTTTTTTTTCTTTCATGAAGTTATTCTATTAATCATTGATTACGTAACAGTGAAGGTTGATGGTGGTGGTCCTACTGCAATCTCAACTGAGTATCCAACCAGGCCATCTATACAAACCAAACATGAGAAGAGTCTTTTAATGAATCAAGTTGGACATAAGTCTGGTAAATCTGGAACTGGTGGTTCCTCGGGGCCCAATAGCAATCTTGTTATAAGCTTCTCTGATGATGAGAGCAGCAGTGATTCCGATGAGGGCAGACAGGATAAGAGGTCTGAAGATATAGCCAAAACGGTTAGGATGAATGGAAATCAGAAGCCACCTACTCTGGCACGGAAAACATCGAAGAAGTTGGGATACCCTACTCGAGACTTAAAACAAATGATGTCCAAAAAAATGCCTTCTAGTCGTACATTTATGCATCCAAAGACCAAGAATCAGGAAGCAAACAATGGGATTGGTTCTGCACCTTCAATTGGGCAAGGAAGTACAGGTAGGAGTTTGAGTATGCTTAACCAGAAATTGGAATGCCAGGAGCATGGATCTGATCATGCTGTAGGTTCAAGAAATCTTGAACTTCAGGACTTGCGGCAACAGATTGCTCTACGGGAAACTGAGCTGAAGCTTAAGTTAGCTCATCAAAATAAGCAGCCAGTTTTAAGTTCTTTTAGAAACAGTTATAGTCTTAACCTAAACAGGAATCCAGGTGGTATAAGCGTCACGAACTCTGCACACCTGCCACGTTCTGTAGACTTCCCACAATTAGATGCAAAAGAGCCCCCTCGTAAAAGGTTGAAGGTTGGTGTATCTTCTTATGCCCAGCGATGTGACGAGCAATCGACAACTGCTGCTAAATTGTGCCCACCTCCAAAGGATCTGTTGTCAGAAACCAGCAAGATGGCCAAGGCTGACCATGGTCCAAAACCAAATTCCATGAATATGACTGAACCGAGTGCCACTAAATGTGAAATGCGAGATAGTGAAAGGGTGGCAATGGCCTCAGCTAACCTAAATGGTGTGGTGAATTTTTTTTTTCAATTGTATAATATGCGTATATTAGATCTACTAACACTCAAATTACGTCGTTTGCCATCCAGGTATTACTGATGCTGATCACCCTGAGAGGACAAGCAGAATGGTGAACGCATGTTCTCCTTCAAAACAAAATCCGTCTCTGACTGGGATGATTCAGGATATGTCCACAAAGAATACGGGTGTAAGTTTATGATTCTGCTTAAGTTCAGAACTCAGAGCCAGTCAACGGCTAGAAGGTCCCTGAAGTATCACATCACTACTCTGCCCTCTTTATCTTTACCCCCTCATAATGCTGATTGCAATTTTAATTTGAATGTCTCTATGTTCTCTTTCAGTCATAGGTAAATGCTTTTTTAGGATTTCTTTTGAAGAACTCTTGCTTATGGAAATCTCCCAATTCTACTTTTCGTCTTTTTACTTTCACTACTTTCTATTGAAGTCCCTTACTTTCAATTTTTCTAATCAACTCCTTGACTTACACCTGTCTAATCAAGTACCTCCGCCACAAATTCTATTCAAATCCAATTGAGGCGGCTGTCAAAGGAAGCTGGAGTGTAATGTGAATCAAATATTGCCTACGCAGTCACCTGCTGTGGGCCATAGATAGCGAATGGTTTAATTTTTTTAGGTATTTTATTTTTGCTCCCACCACTATTCATCATGGGTATCTATGCAGGCAATCTGTAATCCATGTCACAATATGGCGTCTTCTGAGAGTGCCAGCCACGTCAGCTGGATTTGGTTGGATATTGTATCGGAGGGACTTGATTAGACATTTTAAATTAAGTAGGACTTGATTAGAAAATTGAAAGAAAGAGACCTGATTAGAGAACTATTGAAAGCACAAGACTGAAAAGTAGAAATCTTCCTATGTTTTAAGGAGGCTCCTCACTCTAATAGGAAATGATAGTATTCTTGATGAATTTCATGATTTGCTGCTTAGTTATATATGTTTTGCGAATGTTTTGGCGCAGTCTTTGATTCTTGACTTCTTATACTAATTTACCCAATATAATGAATTAGTATCACCTTCTCTCTAATGTTTTTAATATTGGCTTTGCAGTCTGGAATGGAGACAAACCCACTAACGATAAGTGATGGAACGAATGTACTGGGTTCTGACCCAAATCAAATTAGAAGGGAACATGAATTAGTGAGGAGCAGCAAAGATGATGAAGTTTTGACTTTGGATCATGCAGCTGAAGTCTCCCAAAAAAACTCAGTAGAGGTAGATCGTGGGATTCTAGATCGCCAGTTGAGGCATGTATGCAACTTAACATATGACTAATTTTTCTTTCCATTATTTCTAATTTTTCTTTAGGGATCTCTGAAGAATATGAGCGTGTTGAGTGATTTGGATAATGCAAATGGGGTGAAACCTGGAACCAAGGAAATGCAGTCCCTCGTCGAGATAGAGGAATCTTTAGACAAGAAACTTGACGAAGCTCAAGAGCAGAGGCGGAGATGCGAGATTGAAGAAAGAAATGCCCTTAAAGCTTATCGTAAAGCCCAAAGGGCTTTGATTGAGGCTAATGCCAAGTGTTCTCAGCTCTATCAGCAAAGAGAATTGTATTCATCACGATTGCGATCCTTTATTATGCATGATACAAGCTTATTTTGGTCCTCCTTGCAGAACAAGCATTTGGGAGTTCAGGTGAAATCGTCTGATAATCTGATTCAGAATGTGGATTCGCTGCCCTCATCCAGCCATAATATGCAGAATGAATATGATCAATCTAATCAACCAGGGTATGCATCTAATATCCGATGCCTGGATGGTGTTCCTGGTGATTTCTCTCATCTTCCTGTGAACGGTTCAGAGCAATGCAGTGAACCAGATGCTAGCACATCAGAGCCATTGTCTCACAAGGGCCCGAGAGTTGCTAATGAGGAATTTTCTCCCTTAATTGGCCCAAATGGGTCAGCCGATGAAGATGTGGATCTTCCACCTGACCATAATTTTGCTCAATCCAAACAAGGATGCCAGAGAGAGGCCCAAAAAGCTGGGGAAAGGCATGAGAGCATGACCAGTGAGGTTAGTACAAAGATCTCCGATGAAAGCTCTCATGATTTTCAACTTCGTGAAGCAACTTTAAGATCAGAACTAGTTGCACGGTTGGGGACCAAAAGTTCACAGCATCAGAAAGGTTCGCGTAGCATGGAGGCTGTCATTGAACAAAGATCTGAAAGTGATACTGGAAGTGAGAAAACCTATATGAGTAACTGGAGTGCACCAAACTCTGATGCGGAGAGAGTTAGGCATGCAGATTTTGAAGGTTAGTGTTCTCAGCAAGAAATGTTTTAATTTTTTTTTAACCTTTTTTTAGCAGAATATTTGAGTGCTTATGTATAATTATTCGTGTGCTTGCTTCATAATTTTTATTTTGGGCTATACTTTATGATTATCTCCATCACTATTGATATTCAATTAAATAATGGAAAGAGTCGGGAAGTTGAGGTAATTGTGTCTCTTTGTCCAGGATCTCTATGCTAGGATTTGGTTGAAGCATCTAGATACTGTATCTGATATGTAGAAATAAGAATTGATCCAATCTTTTTCTTGGCATAGTTTAGTTGTTTTTATTGATCTATGCTCTACTTCTTTTGGAGAGAAGGAACTGCAGAAATTTATGGGTTTTTGAGCTTTACCCTTAGAAGTTTTAATGTTTATTAGTATATATTCACACATGGATGTGTAGTAATGATTAAAAATTTCTGTTGCTTTATCATTTTTTATGCCGCCCCATAATGTAGGCGCTAACAAGCTCGAGGGACACCCACCTGAGGTCGTGGAAGAAGATGAAAGCAGAATGTCCCTGGACAATTCGGCTTCTATAATAAGGAGTGCGTTTTATCATGTGAAAGACGTATCTTCATTCAAATTAAGCAGACCTCAGCAGAAAAGGCACATGTATGATGCGCGTAATGATGAGGGAGTTTCCATATATTCATCAACAAACTCATCCGAGGAGACTGGTGGGGGTCAACTTTCAGAAGACACTGCCTCCTATTCCTGCAATGTTGCTGTGGATCCACTTTGGCCACTTTGCATGTATGAGCTTCGAGGAAAGTGCAACAATGACGAATGTCCATGGCAACATATTAAGAACTGTTCAGATGGAAAAATGCGTCAGAACCTGTATAGTGATGCTAATGGTAATGGCATGGTACTCCTCATGATGTTTTTCAAAAATATTTTGTCGACAGCTTACTTTATTTTGCTGATACAGAAGTTGCAGATATTCTAAAAGTTCTTGAAAATTGCAGATTGCCACATTGAATCAACATCAAGTACAAAAAGATGGGCCGTTCCGCCAAGTTTTTCAAAGTGCTCTCCAACTTATGTAGTTGGATTAGATATTCTGAAGGCTGATACACGTTCATATGAAGCAGTTGTTACCCAGAATATTGGGCAATGCTGGCAAAAATGTTTCAGTATCTCCTTAGCTATATCAAGCGTCCCTAAACAAGTACGACATATGGATGACTCAGTTCTGCAAAATAGTGATGGGCGTATCGAAATCAGTGGATGTCAGAGCAGACAATCCTCATTCTTCCGGAATAGAAATGGCGGCTTGGTTTGTCTTATGTGTTCTTTTATTAGATTGACTTATGATTTTGCCTGATGCTTGCCCTGTTATGACTTTTCCTGTTTTGTGGTTTTTAACAACTTAGTTTCCAAATACTGATGGGGGAGGTGTTTGTGGGTGGTTAGTTATTTTGATTGATCAACTAAGTGCAATGAAGCTCATTATTTTTCAACATTCATTGAGTTACCTTCCTGTAGGCAATGTTGTTGTAGCAGTTATAAGTTTTGCTTGTCTGTAGGGTGCCATTTTTTAAAGGGGTGAGGCTGGACAGTTGGATATGATCTTTCAGTTCACCTTTCAGTATTTTTTGTTGAATTGTTAGCTATAAATGCTTAAATTTACTCAATTTCTTTCTTTCTTTCTCATTGTTCGGCCACTTATTAATTTTTTTTATCTGTTTCAATCTTATTTGACCTTGTGTATTTGATGTAACCACATTCATAGAATTTTGAGTTTCTTGATTGTTTCATTTTCCATATGAATATCTCAGCTTTATTACTTATTTTCATTTTTGTTTCCTCCATTTATGACATATCTTAGAATCAGATAAACCAAGCTTCAATTGATGGCCAAGCCCTGGAAATGGCTCTTCTTATTTTGAATCAGGATGGTAATAAACTCGAGAGAAAGAAAAAGGTACTGCTTCTTCAGTGCGGAGTATTTGCAACATTCTTCAACTTGCTTGCATTCCTTTAATCCACACTCTCTCTTCTGGCAGCTAAAAAATAAGTTCAAAAGAGAGCTAGGTCATGCCAGATTCTATACATTCTTAATGGGAATTGTGATTAAGGCCGAAATAATTTATCTTCTCTTCTTTAAAGGTTGGCATATCCCAGGCTCTCGCTGTGTTGTCACGTGCACTCGAGGCTGATCCAGCTTCTGTGGTTCTTTGGAGTGTGTATCTTGTTATTTACTATAGCGAGATGAAGACAGCCGGAAAGGATGACATGTATTACATTGCGGTATGTTTGGCAGCTTCCTGATTAATTTATGAGGAGACAACATTATCTAATCTGAATACAGCCTCTTTAGGTATCAAGAATGAACTGAGGACATGACTGTGCATATTATGAACTGCTTGCTCCTGACAATAAGTTGGTGTCAGCAACACTTGCTGGAACGTTCCAATGTTTGCTTTTCTATTAAGACTGTTTACATTGAACTGTGCATGCATCATAATATATTTCCGTAATCTAAAGGTTGAAGATACTGGATCTTAACTTCTCACCTTTCTGCCTTCCAAGTCTCCTGTTTGGAACTTATGTAGGCACTCACCACTTATCATTTGTCCATTCTGCCTCCCACTTATTTGAGTGGGAGTACTATAATTTCAGGAACATCACGTGTCATGCTAATATTCTTGTGTGAAGACTGATCTCTTTCCTCTGGTGGAAGGATTAGAGAGTGGAAGCATACTTTTTTGGGTTTATGGGCTTGAATAGTTATTACTTACTATGGATTGTCTGTCTTCTCACCATTTTCCTCCCCCAACTTTTTATCATCCATTGTATCATTCTCGTGCAGTTACGCCACTTCTCTAATCCTCCTAAATATCAGGAGCAAATATGATGATATTTCCTAGAGACATACTCATCTGTTTTCTTTCAGGTCAAGCATAATCAAGGATCATATGAACTCTGGCTGATGTACATCAATAGTCGTAGCAAGCTCGAGGATCGGCTTCATGCATATGAGGATGCTTTACTGGCACTTTGTCACCATTCATCTGCTTCTAATGGTCATGCCAGTACGTGCATCTTGGATTTATTCCTGCAGATGGTGAACTGCTTTTGCTTGTGTGGAAGGGTGGACAAGGCGATAGAGATGATCTGCAAAACCCTGCCAAGTGCAGAAAACTCTGATGAACGGTTTACTTTGTTGCTTTCTAATATCCTCTCACGGTTAAC
The DNA here is from genome assembly GCA_025175695.1 of Eugenia klotzschiana. Taxonomy (NCBI): domain Eukaryota; kingdom Viridiplantae; phylum Streptophyta; class Magnoliopsida; order Myrtales; family Myrtaceae; genus Eugenia; species Eugenia klotzschiana. The sequence continues at coordinate 8,235 of JANUWG010000350.1, forward strand.
AATTGCTGACAAATGCATCTTCTGGATTTGTTGTGTGTACTTAGTTATTTACAGGAAACTTCCTGATGCTATAGTACAGCAGTTTGAATGTGAGAAAGAGCTCCTCTTGATTGATTGGCCCTCTGCTCATCTGAGAGAGGATGACCGGCAGAGAGCTTTTGACCTTGTGGATTTTGCAGTACGTTGTGACATCACCAAGGCATCACTTGCAGATGACACTAATATCAGATTGGCTCAGCATTTCGCTGTGAACCATTTTAGATGTGCAGTGGTACTCAATGGCTTAAACAGCGATAAGTATTTGTTGCAGAGATTTCAGAAAATGTATCCAACCAGCTTAGAACTACTACTCCTTTCTGCACGAGCAGGGGAGTGTGATTTTGAGGATTTTAGTTTTTCAGGTTTTGAGAATGCACTTAGTAAGTGGCCGAGAGAAGCTCCAGGCCTTCACTGCATCTGGAATCAGTTTGCTGAATATGCTTTGCAGAATGGAAGACATGACGATGCAAAAGACATCATGGATCGTTGGTTTCTCTCTGCTTGGCAAGTCAGATATCCCCATGATGAAGGTGTGGCTGGGATGGATCAAGATAATTCATATTCCTCTCTGATTGTTGCTTCTCAAGCAGATAGTCATGCTGCAGCATCTAGTTATGGTCAGATGGATGAGATTTTTGGATTCCTCAATCGTTCTCTGCATAAGTTGTTGCAGAACCAACTTGCAGAGGCTCGCATAGCAATTGACAAGGCACTACATGTTGCAACTTCTGAGACCTATAAGCTTTGTGTAAGAGAGCATGCCAAGTTTCTGCTAATGGATGGGACAGTATCGAAGGAGGGTGCTCAAATTAGTGGGATAATCGACTCTATGAGTGTTTACATAAATGATCCTCGTGCTTTTCCTATCGCTGAGACGTTGCCTCGAAAGTTCATAGGAGATATCAAAAGAACCAGGGTTCAGCAGCTGATTAAGAATATCTTATGTCCTGTTTCATCTAATTTTTCACTTGTGAACCTGGTCCTTGAGGCGTGGTGCGGTCCATCTCTTTTGCCTCAAGAGTTTGATAAGCCCGATCATCTAGTGGACTTTGTTGAAGCCATGTTGGAAATTTCCCCATCAAATTATCCGCTGGCTATTTCAGTTTGTAGGCTAATCAAAAGAGACTTAAAGCCCTCAGATGTTACCTCTGCTGGTCTCTTGTTCTGGGCAAGTTCTGTCTTGTTAAGCACAATTTCTCATGCAATTCCAGTAGCACCGGAGTATGCATGGGTAGAAGCAGCTGCTATTCTGGAAAATATTGCGGGTATCGATGCTATTTTGGATGGGTTCTATAAGAGAGCTTTATCCGTGTATCCATTCTCTGTTAAACTGTGGAACTCCTTTCTTATTTCGGCAAAGAGTGAAAAGGATGCAAGCTCTGCCCTTGGAGCAGCTGAAGAAAAGGGCATTGAAGCCGATCCGGAGTTTCTCTTGACCATTATAAGGTCACAGGTTGATGAACTTGGATTTACTTGAATTGTAGCAACTTTTGTTTCTGTTGAAGGTCCACACTCCAATTTGCGTTGACTAGTGGATTTGCAGCCCTTGGAACAAGCTTCAAGACGCATTCATGCTGCAGGGTGGATATGCTGACATAAGACATAGGAAGCACACTGAATATAGATGACATGCACAGGGCTAGATAGATGTAAGTAGCCATTACGTTATCTCACGGTTACTACGTACATGAAAAGTTTTGGTCGATGAAAGCTTAGCTTAGGATAGAAAGTTTATGACTTTGGGGTTAGGTTTTATCTTTTGTGCCCCACGTATATGCTTTTTACTCACGCAAGAAGATGAAAAGGTCATCTCATTCGTTCTTATAGATGTTATTAAGACCTTTTTGGCTCCCTCACCCGTACAGTAATCAATTGATGTTTTCTTAGATCGACATTTGCATCTTTGCGCTTGTGGGGTTACTGGAAATGCAAATTCGAGTGTCTTTTCCGCATTTATATTTGATCTATCGAACCCTCGTTAACTTTGTTTATGGGCGTTTATCGTGTCAGTGAGGGTAAGTGTCGTAGGTCATAGAAAAAGATTCTCTTTCACAAACAAATCAACCTATTGGCTTTTTAAGGGGTAATCGGAACAATGACACGTTTGGTGTTGAACTGCCATGTTGTGGCTCGATCGAATCCAAGGAGCACGGTTCTTAGCTACCAGCATTTGTTTTTGGACTACTTTTTGTCGTTGGTGTAGAAGTACCAAATATATGCATGATGCCGGTAACTTGTAAGCAATCAATCAGAAGCTTAGTTAGGTTTCTTCATAGAGGCAACTAAAATCGGGTTGCGCTTTTTGCACTTTTTTTTTTTGCTATCACATTCCTTAAAATAGTGTTCTAACTGTAATATGCCTTGTGAGCTTCATTTGTATTTATTTTATTCTTTATTCTTTTTCATCCCTTTCTCTCTCTTTTCCCTCTCTTTGCATGTCAATCGTCTTCTTCCTACCCGCCTTCTTCACCCACACCTCCGACTCGAAGGCTCCATTGGTCATGCCGCTTGCTCTCTTCTCTGCGTTGCCGCCCCACACGGCCTCTTGAGACTTTCCCGATTATTGTCTACTCTACCATAAAGGGACACAAAATCAGCAAGGCATCCCTCAAACGCACCATGTGCCTAACGATTTTGAGGATCAATCGATGATGTTGAACTTGAGGAACTTAATAGAGAGAGAGAGAGAGAGAGTATCAGCAGGGAAAGGAATCGTAGCCTCAAAGATGCGACATTTTCATCTCGAGATCATCTAAAGTTGCCTAACAATCTAGAAGTCACCGACTCGACGAAGGATTCGAATATATCTAATTCATCGTTGAAGCTATTGTTGTTGACGTTGACACAATTACAATGGTTGCAGTTGCATTTTGCCACCAATTGTATCTCGTTACTCTCCTCGATGATGTTTTGAACCATCTTTACCAAGTAGGCCAAATTCGGCTAGAACTCAACCACTTCAATGGGTAGCAAGTAAAGGCCCGCAAAGGGGTGCCGACACGGAGAAGCACCAACGAGGAGAAGTGAGCAAACAGCGAGGCCCATGCAGCCTTTGGGGTTGGAGGGGCGATGGAGAATGTGGGTGTACAAGGCAGCGAGGAATAAGACGAAGAACACGCCAAAAAAGAGAAGAGAAAGATAGAGAAGAAAAAGAAATAAAGTAAACACAAGATGGGGCTCACGTTTGAATTTAATAATCATCAATCGATATGACGTGTTAAAAAGTAGAACCCCTAAGGGTTATCATAGTCAAAACATTATTTTAGGGAGTATGTTAACCAACACGGGAGTGGAAAAAGCGGCATCCTAATTATTTTTGGTTCCAAAAATAAAAGTGCGCCTTTTCGAGTTTATAACTATATCTTAATGCCCCAACAAAAGAAAAACTTGTACACTATGCAACAAATACATATTTACTATATCAACAGCGTAACACAATGATATTGCACAACTAAAATACACACACACACAAAAATCTTCGAGTTTATATTGAAATTCGTACCCAAAACTTTTCCTTGCGACAAAAAAATGAAAAGATATTTTTAGGTATTGCGAAATATGGCTTTATTTGCCACCCGAGTCAAATATTATCACTTCGAAAAAGGGGAAAAAATAAGGAAGATCACGAGACAGGTACGCCCAAGTGGGGATTCAAATGGGTGAATTGGATGTCATCACCTAAAAGGTGTTCAAATGGGAGTCGAAACTCGAACCTTTGATACTAACCTCCCCACCCCGCCATTCCATTTACTGGTAGGCCCACTGCCTATTGGCAATGATTTTTGGAGTTAGAATAACGCATTTTAGACTCTCCTTTGTCGATTGATTTGAGATCAAGAATCCTCTCGCTAGGAATTGGAGGGTATCAATATGGGTATTTGACTGACTTTTGAACCCTCTTTCGTTCACTCAAGTCACGTATGGGTTCAGTAGATTTGAAAAAATGGATCAAATATGGGTTTTAATTCGACCCATTTCTGGCTCGTGGTCTGCAGCTTCCCAAGCATCATTTGTAAATGGGCCTCAATTCTATTAGTTTATAGTTTTTATTTTTTTATCGTTCCATAAGTAAAGAAACAAAAAAATTAAAAAAAGTAAAGAATATTTTGGAATGCCACCGCGGCCCACAACCATCTGCCCCTACCACTCGTCACCAGTCGATGTCGCCCACCACCGTTGCTTGCTGCCACCTCTGCCAGCCACCGCCGCTCGCCATCTCCGGCCACCGCAACTTGCCACCGCCTGCCCCGGCCGCCCACCTCCGCTAATCCTCTGATGGCTAATTG
>JANUWG010000351.1:0-12554 GCA_025175695.1 Eugenia klotzschiana
GGTAAGGTGAGAGAGACTAGTGTTTTTTTTTAACAGTAGCTAAATATCAGTTTCAAAATTGGTCCGGTTTTCAAATGGGTCTTCACTTGGAACTGGAAACCAGATCATTTGCAACCGGTTTCCAAAAATTAAAACCTGTGCCCGGATCGGTTTGAACAAAAACTGATTCCCGGACCTATTTTTCGGATGGCTTGGTCCGGTTGCACGCCTCTACTACAAATCCACTAGAGTTTGGGCCGGAGCGGCCCAGGAAAATGAACCCGGGTCGAATAACGAATACAACAAAGCCCACGTGTATATCACGTGACCGTCCCTTCCCCGGTATAACCTCCAACAGAGTTCTCCTCCGGGTTCTCTCCCATGAGGCAAAGAAAGCACATTGCGTAAGCAAGAGCTACAGCTTACCGCATCAGAGACCGCAGAGAAAGGGAGAGGGAGAGAGACTGCGACTCGATCGAGCCACCAAAAATGGCGCCTGAACCAGAAGACGAGATCAAGGACGAGAAGAACCCTCGCCCTCTCGACGAAGACGACATCGCCCTCCTCAAGACCTACGTACGTTCCTCCCCAATTCCTTCCCCGTAAAACCCTAACAATCTAATCGTTTCTTGACCTTGCTCCTGTGCCCGTAGCGGAAGAGCTTGGGGGAACTGAGTCCAGTGATTGCTTAGATTTGTTGATTTTGAATGCTGGCGTCTGCTGATGAGCGTTTGTTCTGTCGACGCTGGGAGGAAGATGATTGTGTCCTCTAGCTTTGTCCAGTTGTTTCGTGTCCTTCAGACTGAAGGGTTTCTTTTTCCTAGTTTGTGGCATCGAGTGCTGAGACGATGATTTGTATTTCATGTTTCTTTCGAGTAGTCTTGCTACCAATACTTGTTTCCATTTTGGTCTTCGTGTTATGAGTTGTGCGAGTTGACGTCCTTTCTTCCGTTGGATCATGCAGGGGTTGGGACCGTATTCTACAAGTATAAAGAAAGCGGAAAAGGAGATCAAGGAGATGGCTAAGAAGGTCAATGATTTATGTGGTATGTCTCCCCCAACCATCCTGGTTAATAGTTTCTTTAGGAGCATGTATTGCGTGATTTATCATCCACGTGAAAAGCCAGTAGAGATTTGGCATCGGGTTGAAGAATTTCATATCCTTCTTTCCATATGGAAAATCAGTATGAATTTAATATTCGATGTTGCTTAAGAGCAGCGCCGGTCTGTGTGTCTTTATGTTCCACATTCACATGAGCTGGAAAGCTTGGGTGGGCATGTGTAACTTCGATACATAAACTCCTTTCTGTCTTTCGGTGACAATTGCTACCAGTATGCCTGCGCGCAAACATGGGATTCCAGAATTTAATTGGAGGCTTCTTTTATGTTGATATTGATCAGAATGGAGTATGATATGTGTGACCAAAGCAGAACGGACTGTAGAAATGCTAGAGTAGCTTAAGATTTTACAAGATAGAATCTTCATAGGCTTTCTAGTTTGACTGCTTTCTTCTATTGTGTATTATTTGCTTGTGCCCTAGGTATCAAGGAGTCTGATACTGGCTTGGCTGCACCCAGCCAATGGGATCTTGTTTCAGACAAACAGATGATGCAAGAGGAGCAGCCTCTTCAGGTAGGATTTCTGTCTTTGTTTTTGAAAACTATTCTGGCAGGTAAATGTATTTGCATAATTGGAATCATGGGCTCTTTTTTGTGATTAGGTGGCTAGATGTACCAAGATAATCAGTCCAAATACTGAGGATGCCAAGTATGTCATAAATGTCAAGCAAATTGCAAAGGTATGCTGACTATTTCTCATGAATAAATTCATGAAATATCGATCTTTGTCATTTTTTTTTTGGTTAGCCAATCTTTGTCATTTGACCATGCACTTTTGTGTTATTGAAATATGAAAATGAAGTTGATGAGCTTCATCGAAATCTAGGTGGAATTTTGAGTCTTTTCTGTGCTTGTATAATGTTTGTATTATTCATCCTTCTTTCTCATTCAGATGGTCTGATATGATGTTACTGTGATTTGCAGTTTGTGGTTGGGCTTGGTGACAAGGTTTCACCCACTGACATCGAAGAGGGCATGCGCGTGGGGTAGGTGAATTGTGAATTATCTAGGTGCCACTGTTATATTAGCATCTGGTTCATCATTGGCAGTCAGACTTTGTATCCCGTTTATCTTTCCTTGTCTTTTAAATCACAAGCTCCAAAAAATCATGGTATGGTGCTTGTTCTGTCCTGTGGTGCCTCGGTACATTTTTTCCCTGAATGTGTCGGGCTTGGTGAATCTGCTTGATTTTGATTTTCTTCAATCCATTACTTGATTGTAATTGTTTGGTTATCTTCTAAAGTTTGGAACACACTGAATATGCCATGAGTTCCTTTAGTTACATTGTGCTTGGGACTTGCATGTTGTTTGATATTGTGGATCAAGAAACTCTTCTCGTTGGTTGACTCCAATCTTGTCATTTCAGTGTCGATCGGAATAAATATCAGATTCAGATTCCCTTGCCTCCGAAAATTGACCCAAGTGTGACAATGATGACGGTGGAAGAGAAGCCAGATGTGACGTATAATGATGTCGGTGGATGTAAGGAACAAATAGAGAAAATGCGTGAAGTAAGTCTTGCGCACTTCCAGATAGTTTGTGGCTCATTTTCATTTTGCTTTTAATCTCTTTTCCATTCTCTAGTCTGTGAACATGATGTCATGCCTACATTTTGTCAATGCATTGAAGATATTAAGATCATAGTTTGATGCTTTTGAGTTCCTAATGTGTCTAGGTTGTTGAGTTGCCGATGCTTCATCCAGAGAAATTTGTGAAGCTTGGAATTGATCCTCCTAAGGGTGTTCTCTGTTATGGGCCACCGGGAACTGGTAAAACACTTCTAGCGAGAGCTGTCGCTAACAGGACTGATGCTTGTTTTATTCGTGTCATTGGGAGTGAGCTTGTTCAAAAATATGTCGGTGAAGGAGCTCGTATGGTTCGAGAACTATTTCAGGTGAATGATTCGGAATTTCGTAATTGAATCATCTACACTTATTTGACGATTTGAATGTTGAAATTTCTTAACTTATCGTCGTATTTGCCTACAGATGGCACGATCAAAGAAGGCTTGCATTGTGTTTTTTGATGAAGTTGATGCTATTGGGGGTGCCCGTTTTGATGATGGCGTGGGTGGAGACAATGAAGTTCAACGAACAATGCTTGAAATTGTAAACCAGCTTGACGGTTTTGACGCTCGCGGTAACATCAAAGTTCTCATGGCAACAAATAGGTATGATGTTATTTCTTGCAGGAAATGACCGCCTTTGTCTTGCAAATTAGCCACCTGAGAACTTCCCATCATTATCCTCTCTCTTTTTTTTCCAAATAATAATTAACAACGGGGAAATATCTCAAAATGCATTCTGACAAAAAAAAATTCCTCAAAATGCATCTGCCCATTTGGCTTTGTATGCTTAGGATGATGCTTTTCTTTTCTCTTATTTTGTCTATTCACTTCATGTAGTTTAAAGCAAGCTTTTGTTGTTGTGTCTGATTGTTCCTGGAATGCAGTTTTCAAATCTACTGTGGAAGAACTTGAGATTGTTGAATAGGTTTTTTGAGTACCTTTATGAGGATTTGTGAAAGATGACAGTAGAGAATTGGGTTGAGCTTTGGTATGTTAATGACCTTACATATTTTGCTCACTGGTGTTTTATATTTCAGGCCAGACACTCTAGATCCTGCACTGTTACGTCCTGGAAGATTGGATCGTAAGATTGAATTTGGTCTTCCTGATTTAGAGAGCAGGACACAGATATTCAAGATTCACACACGAACTATGAACTGTGAGAGAGATATTCGGTTTGAACTCCTTGCTCGCCTTTGTCCGAACTCGACTGGTGAGGATCGGTAGCTGCTGTTTATTTGAGCAAATTGCTGATCATACACGTAGTTTTCTTTTCAATTTCTTTGAATAAGGCACTAGTTGATGGAGTTCTTGTGTTCAACATATGCTCTGGGAGTGATGCTGCCTCGTTTTGTTTTCATTTCTGACATCAAATTGTAATTGCAGGAGCTGACATAAGGAGTGTCTGCACGGAAGCAGGAATGTATGCAATCCGTGCCCGCCGGAAGACCGTGACGGAGAAAGACTTCCTTGATGCTGTGAATAAAGTCATCAAAGGTTACCAGAAGTTTAGTGCTACGCCAAAGTACATGGTCTACAATTAAAAGGGGCGTTCCTTTTTTTTGTCATCTCTTTCTGTTTCCTTTTGTTTCTCCCGAAGCTGAAAACATTCGGCCTCGGCCGCTCTTCCAACCTTTATTTGAAAGTTATCTTTGTACTATAATCTCTCTTTTCAGTTGAGCTGATATTCAGCGAAAGTCGATGCAAGCAGGCGAAAACCTGAGTCTCAAGACTAATTTGTCTCTATCAAAGTGGCTTTCTTTCTTCAATATCTTGATGGATGGCATGATTTTCATGTTCTTATTGGCTATGCGTATCCAGAGTTTGCTTGAGATGCAATCATGTAGGCAATGGGTTGTTAATCATGAGCCTTGCTACCAACATGGCGTAACAGTTGCAGCTGGAGGGCTTGTAGTGACCGAATTCCTTTCTTTCTTCTACTGTTGATAGCCCGAGCGAGTCGTAGGCAAGCAGGAAGTCTAGTCTGGCCTAGTAGACAGTGATGGCTATGCCGATCCCTGTCGGCCTGGATCAGGGGTTTCAACCTAGACGGTCGAGATGAGCATTTTTAATATTACGCGCTTATACAATAGGTGACCCTCTCGGGCTAAGAAAAAATGACCAGAGTATTTTCCCTTGTACCGGGGCTTTTTACAATCTGAAACCTTTGGGGACGGGCCGCATTTCGGCCATCGGAACTTGGGATCATTTTTGTCGTTTGTAACTTTTCGCTGTAGTGGCGTGGATCTGTGGTAGATCGCCATTGCACAGGAGGAGCGTTTGGGCAAAATCGGATGTATGTGCAAATGGTTTATCTTGATTGCTGGATCCTCTTGTAGGCTGTACGTGGGACTAACTCAATTCGGATTGAATGGGATTTTGTGTTTCTGAGAGGGACTCGGCATGAGTCGGCCTTCATTTTTAATAGCGATCGACTATTATGACTTGTCCTCCGGATAAATCTGTGATATTTAGCTTCATAAGTTGGTCCCTGGGCCCGAGTATGATGCGGTAGAATCCTCAAGCAACGCGTTAGATCCAGGGGCGTTTCGGGTTTCGTCTCGGCAAACTGTTCCTGGGGACTTGTGTTGGAGAGAAGAAAAGACTCGGGAAAAGGGGCCGACACATTCCTCGGCCATTTGCCGATCTCTTTTTTAACACGAGTCCTCTTTTGTCTGAGATTGAAAGCCGTTTCCCTCCTGCGAAATCACCTGATGATTCCTTTTGACGGGTTAGATCTCAGAACGAAAGCCGAAACGGGGAGAGGCCACCCGTTTGCGACGGAGGCTTCAAAGAGTGATGCCAAAGACCATCTTTGCGGGACTCTTGGATGGTGTTCTGTTCTCATATTTTGCTCCACGAATGTCTTCTTAAAAAATAAGAATTAATTTACCCAAAATCAGTTTATAACTTAATCCCAGAAAAGTATTGCCAATTAAGGTAATTAGAAGTGGTAACTCAATTAATCGGTGATTTAAAAAAAATTGATAAACATTGATAAGCAACTCAAACGGGAATTTGAAACCTGAATTGGTTATAACTTAACTAGAGAAAAGTTGATAAGTCATTAAAAAAAGGGTTAGTAATTTGATATAAATTCTTAATAATTTATTAAAATGTAAACCTCACCGATAATTCCTGCATTTTTACTTTAAAATTGAACTTTTTTTTTCGAAAGCATCTCTTCACTTTTTAAAAATATTTTACGTTAGTCCTTTCTTCGTACATATTCTTTTTTGTCCGATCGAATTCTTATGATATGGATCGTCAAATTGCCGGACGTAATCGTCAGACTACACATGTTTTTCCTATGATTTTATCGAAATTTTTAGCAAATATGAAAAATTAACTTTTTTTGTCTGCCATGGCTGGTGAATCTCCAAGAAATCGACGGCGGGCCGACGCCGACTGCAAAAGTGGAGACCTTGGCGATTCTTGCTCCGGCGGGCAATGCGATTTCGCGGACGGCGACGTGTTTCGGTACCTCGTAGTGAACCCGCACGGTGGAGGGGTCCATGACTTGTTGAAGTACGGCGTGTGGGGCGACACGAGGAGTGGAGTGAAGTTCTTGGAGAGCTGGCAAGGGGGCGAATTTGTGGACTTCGTCATAGTTGTTTCGATCATCGCGCGCCGGGTCATCGCTTTCTCTGGGAAGCCCATGGAGTGGACTGGTTTCTTGGTGGACTTCGTCCTCTCAATCTCCTCTCCGAGAATGGCGGCTTTCTTGGGTTGCTCTACAATTTCATTCGTGGTACTCCGTTTTCTGTTCTTGTGATTTTCGTACCATCCTATGAGAATGTAACGGTAGTGATGATCGAGTAAAGACTGGAGAAAGTTCCTCGGGCTTCAGTGGTCTAAAGCGTGCGTTTACTTTTGCTTCCCCAAAATCAGTTCGATGAAAGGGCATAAAACTCTAACCTTAAATCGTTATAACTCTTTGTCGGGAAGAAAAATTTATTATGTGTACTTGCCTATCACATGAAGTCTGAGCGGCTTGTCGTTCGGTTGCCTGTGTCTTTTTCGCTTCTTCAATTCCCTGGGTTATATGGAAACTGTGACTTTGTAGTAGCGTGAGGAAACAATTTACGTTCTGACTGTCTTTGTGCTTTGGGCTGGTAGTTTACCAAGTGTTCTGATGCGAGCAGGAGATGTGATAGTCCCCAATAGGGACTCAGATACATTCATCAGCACCATCGGGCATTTAGATAGGCGAACTGACCTTTACAAAGGCTTGAATGTGCCGGACCAACATGGTGACTCTGCATTTAAAGAAAGCATTGTGAAAGTGGAATTGGGAAATCGCGCTTTGATGGACCTCTGCATCATGGCGTCAAAAGTAGCGTATGAGAATGAAAAAGTCGTTAGAAAGGTGGTAGTTCAGCACTGGAAGGCATGCTAATCGCTCTCTTTACTCACCTCCCTTGGCATCTAACTTTTTCTGTCAATTATTGCTGTTAGTGATAAATTAGCTTCTTGCAAATGCAGATGCATTTTGTGGATTTCTACAACTGCTGGAATGGTAAAACAGATCCAGTGGATATATCTAAACTAGCATTGATCAATACATTCATTGCTGATTTGTCTGCACAATTTTCTTTTAGATTACCAAATGGAAAGGCCAACTCAGGTGTTCATATCATGCGACAAGCCTGTAGATGCAAATCTCATACTAATCAGCTTCAGGGGTACTGAACCTTTTGATGCTGGCGATTGGTGTACCGATTTCAATTATTCCTGGTATGAGATCCCGAAATTGGGTAAAGTTCACTTGGGATTCTTGGATGCCCTAGGTTTGGGCAACAGAACTAACAGGGTGACCTTCCGAGAGAACCTCCAATTGGACAAGAAGTTTGCTCTTGCCAATGGTGCTGATGCTTCTGACTTAGGAGCATTAGCAAGCACCAGCAACAATGGGTGTGGGCAAGAGATGGCAGAGATGTCTGCATATTATGCCGTGAGAAGTAAGCTCAAGAGCCTACTTGAGGAGCACAAAAATGCGAAATTCGTAGTCACAGGACACAGTTTAGGTGGTGCCCTTGCCATTTTGTTCCAAACAGTGTTGGTTCTGCATGAGGAGACGGAGGAAATGCGGAGATTGTTGGGTGTGTACACATTTGGCCAACCGAGAGTTGGGGATAGGCAGCTCCAGAGGTTCATGGAAGAGCATTTGGACTATCCCTACCCAAAATATTTCAGGGTTGTGTACTGTAATGACATTATTCCAAGGTTGCCTTATGATGATCCAACTTTCTTGTATAAACATTTTGGGATATGTCTATACTATGATAGCTGGTACCCTGAGCAGGTATGAACTCGTGCGTTTTAATGGCTTTGTTCTCTACCGATATCATACCTGGCCCACTACTTCCTGAGTAGTTAATTTTTGGGAGAAAATAGATACCATGCATTCTTCAGTTGTTATAGAATGTTCAATTTGTTACCTAATCTTCTTTCCATGTATCTGTAGATAGCCTGAAGCTTAAGGGTCTTGCAAATGACAGTCCACCTTGGCTGTTATAATCGTATTGCTAACTTGATTATTCAACAGAATACGCAATATTTTTTAAAACAGAGTTATGCATGTACATACGCATATTTCCCTTCAGTTTTTTTATTCTTTCTTCATGGTACTAATTTCTCAGTTGATATTTATGTTTCAAGAAAATGGAGGCGGAACCAAACAGAAACTACTTTGGTCCTAGATACCTAATTCCAGCATATTTGAATGCCGTCTGGGAGTTGATCAGAGGTTTAACAATGGGCTGTTTACTTGGACCGGAGTACAAGGAAGGATGGTTCTCCATATTGGTTAGGGTAGTAGGATTGGTGCTTCCGGGATTGTCCGCACATTCCCCAACGGATTACGTCAACTCTGTGAGGCTTGGAAAGGAGCCAACGTTCAATTAAATCACCCGGACGAAGCTTCTCATACCAGTCCTGAGTTCGTGGTGGCATGAGTGGTTGCAGGTAACAAGTTATGTGGTCAGTTCATCGTTTTGGCACGTTCACCACTAAAATAAAGTGGTGAGAGCAAAGATATGCTGGAATGAGGTCCTTGGAGTTGTTCCCTATCTTCTTGTTCTACAAGTTCCGATGTGGGGTGTAACTGGACCTTGTTTCAGTTTAAGAATAAAAATAAAAATCTACACGGTGCTCCCACAATAAGTTGTCTATGAATGATCATACACGGTATTTACGTTTGGCAGAAAATCCCTATTATTTGGACTGTCGGCTCAAATCCTACAGTGCTTCGCTAGAAAGTTTTGGGCTTGTCACTGGGAGACCACCTAGTTTTTGCTTTCTTTGTTACTTTCTATGTCCTTGTCAATGTGAGGTTGTCTGTCCGGAAGATGCGTTTCAGTGCAGTTGATCGATGGCCTTAGGCCCTTAAGAGCTCACTTGTGTCATACTTGAGGTTACCCAGTTTACGGGTTGTTCATTTGAATATTTTTCCAATTTGCTATTGAATAGCCTAATTGCCAACCAATGACGAGAAACTTTCTCCTGTGCCAAGCACTTTTATTACCTTTGGAGTTACCTAAATTACATGAATCTCTCCAACCGAAAGAAGAATATCTCAAGCTCAAAACTGAAGTCCTCTCCCAAAAAATTGTAAATTCATGGTAAGAAATGGGAAATTGCAGCAAGATGAAAATCTCACAGGTTATTAGCAGAGACCCCTTAGAGATACATGCTTCATCTTGGAGCCCAGGAATTTGGAATATTATATGCAGAGCCACACTAATCACTGAGCAAGAGTAGGTGAAAATTCTTGCAGAATTTTACTGCCTGTTGGTTCCAAGAGGTCACTGCATCCCGTTTCACCTTCAGTAGAAAATGGAATGTGGCAATAATGCATGTTGACGCCTCAAACTGTATGAGCCGATTGGATCATGTTCAAATCCAGATTCTTAAGTCTTACAACTGATTCCATATGACCTCTCAGTGTGTGAATTTCACCGAGCCTGCAATTTTTTTGTCAAATATCATATGACTGTCCATGATACATGTACTCTAAGCTGTCTTGTGTATGAAAAATGCATACAACTAACTCATTGGGAAGTTTATGAGAAACTTCCCTTGTGAAAAGAGTTGGGGAGAGTTTGAAGTACCTTGCTATCTCTGCGCGCCGCCTGGCCTTTTCAGCAATCAGAGAAGATCGAGACCGCCGCCCATTAAACTCCAAGTCTGAAGCGGACAACCCCTGAAGACTTCTTTGAGAAAGTACCCACTGAGCAGCCCTTTCATCCTTCCCGTAGTCTTTCCTGGATGTGAAAGCTGTCTGTTTGTTGCAAAAAGAAAGCGAAGGATTAAGTGGCGTGATCACCTCTTGATAGATTTTCCAAGAAATAGTTGTTAACAGTAGGTCTAGACTGACCTTTCTATCGAACACAAGATTCCATGCTTCGCCGCTTAAAGCATAACGGACTATGAATTTGATTATGTCCAGCGGTATGTAGAAGATCACGCTGTATAGCCAGATAACTCCAGCCCATCCCCATCCGATGCCATTGATGTAGGCAAAGCTTATGTCTGCGTAGACAGCGATCAAGGTTGCCACCTAAGCACCGACATATCGGGTTGAGGTCAGGATGTCAAGTCAGAGTTTTAGGCTTTGTTATTAGACGGGGTGTAACAAGTCAATCTAGGACACTAGAATGGTTTTATGGTACTACGGCGGAACTTGCTGATGCTTTTTTGTTGGGACTGTACAATAAGCACTTGTGGCTGAGCTCGTCAGGCAAAAATGTCTCTAAATGAGGTTCCTTGTTAATTTCGCAGGGAGATAGATCAAAATGATTTCCAATGGCTTAAACAAAATTTATAAGTGCATCCATTGTCTTATTTCCAATGGAAAAGTTCTGACTAAACCATATATGTTTCTTGCCAGAAAACTTTGCATTTGCATTCTCAGTCTGCTGTGTTTTTCTACCAATTCTTATGATATATTCGCCGGAAGGTCCTCTATTTAGCAACTATAGCTTTATGTTTATCTATTCAGTTCCAGAAGGAGAAGATCATGGTCATTTATCATGGGAGTGTTGGAATCGGCGCACAGCGGTAAATGCAATTAGAAGCGCGAGTGACAGCTTTCTGAGAAAGCTCTTTCAAAGACAAGGCTTACCAGCTGAGCCACCACAAATGCGCACATCAAGAGGACTCCAGGTCTCTCAACATATGACCAACTCTGACTGCGGGTGACGAATATAAGGGCCTGGCTGATGATACTGACTTGGAGATATACAGCAGAAGAGACTTTCTCGCTGTTGCTCGACAGTGAACTCACACCAAAGTGATCCTGTTGGAGAAGTTCTCAGGTTAGCCTTGCACTCAACTTTTCAGTAACTTCTCTTAGTCAACTTGGAAGAAGGGAAATGACTTTTAGATTCTTCACCTCAAAGAATGTAGTGTCAATCACTATCCAATAGAAGAGAACAGTGACCAAGGCAAGATATGTTCCAATCACAACTCCAGTTGCAAATATCTCGTTGAGCTTCCAACTATCAGGCCTTGGAGATGGCTTTACACGATCTTGGGAGATGGTCATGATTGTTCCTGGACATCAATAGCATACTCATCAGCAGCTCTTCAAAGTGGTTTTCCTCTACTGGAGAGAGAGATTATTGTCTTAAAAAGTCTATGAAAAAATTGACAAATTTGTCGTTTCATTAAACATTGGACGTGCTAGTCACACCAAACTTTTAAATTTAGGAAGACAAAATAGTGATCGGGAAATCCTTTATATATTGTACTTTATATTGTGATTGACACAACAGAAAGAGTTACAGAGTTGGAAAACTTACCGTCATTCAGGATTGCAATTATAAGGACCATGAAAGGGGGGAAGTCATATTCCCATATCAATGCGAGGAGCACAAAACCAAGCTGCAATAGAGTTTGGAAGACAATTATGAGGTGTTGCACATTCATCAAGTATGAAGAGAGAATTTAACATCAGAAATGAGCTCATCTTACCACAATCCTTATCGTTATCGAGACTGCATATATCTGCACAGCGATAAAACTGATCAGTATCATCTCCCAATTATCACAAGGAAGAAAAACTGCATCAAAAGTAACTACAGAAGATTCCCCTAATAAGCACTTCAAGAAAATTTACTTAAAGATTGTCTAATCTCTAGAACTTGTTCAACTGGGTGTCAAGAAAAAGTTCAATCTTGGTGTGTACAAACATCAGACCAGATGTTTGCTTGTCGAGTGTGCGTTCCATCAGAATGAAGCACTCCCCTAATATGAAACTCTGTATGTTCAATGAGAGGTTTACTTACGGTGTAATTTTTCATCCTCTGAAAGATAGCTCGGCTAGTTAAGACTGCACTAACGATCACACTTAAACCAGGCTCTGTTAAGACTAAATCAGCGGCGCCCCTTGCGGCATCTGTAGCATCAGCCACAGCAATTCCAATATCTGCTTTCTTTAGAGCTGGCGCATCGTTCACACCATCTCCAGTCATTCCGACTACGTGCTTCTTTTCTTGTAAAATTTTCACGATCTCGTACTTGTGCTCTGTAGGTAACATTCAGGTCGCAAAAGTAATCAAGAGATCAGTAGAAAAAGTTAGAGATAGTACATCTATGCCATTGTCTCCAAGCATGCATGAGGTCATGTGCGTAACTCGATTTTTCTATTGGTTCAAATGAACTGGTCACAATATAGTCATTTGGTTTGGAAAGTTGACTTCTTGCTGTTTAACGTAAGCTATTAGGTTTTGAATTACTACTCTAATTTGACGAGAGGAAAAGCCTTTTCACATACCAGGGAATACACCGGCAAAACCATCAGCCTTCTCTATGAGCTCATCCACTGGGAGTGCTTCATTTTCATCCTTGTCACGGCCCAGCAACGCTGAAGAAGGATACATGTTTG
>JANUWG010000352.1:0-12553 GCA_025175695.1 Eugenia klotzschiana
CTCATCTCATTCACCACCAAAGATGCACCACACGATTTTAAAAAAAAAATATATTTCAAGCATAACTAATTATGGAATACGTCCTTAAAAAAATCGGATCAATCAAAGCACAATATCAAGTACAAATAGAATTAAGATAAATGAAATACGTTCGCAAAGCAAATTGAAAATATACCAACATACCGATTTCTTTTTCTCTTCTTTTTATTCCCTACAAGAAAAGCAACTCATCTTTTCTTTAGTACCCATATATTTTTCGGTCCATTCAAGTTAGTCTGTGTTGTCGTAGTTCTATTAATCGGTCTCCATACCATCATGCAATTATTCCTAACATGATTTCTAGCACCATAGTTTGAACAGTGCATAGGATAATGTGATTTTGTAAATTGTTTATGGAAATGTCGTTGATATGTTGATTTGGAAGGTCTATGCAAAATCCTGTTAATTGTATCCGGAAATCTATTTTTAAAGCTATTTTCCTTTTTGAAACCAAGACCGGATTTATCATTGTATGGAAATTGTCTAGAGATTATACTTTCCAAATTTTTGGAACTTTGAGAAAATTTCCTTTGAGATATTCTCAATTTCAGTTTTTAAAGAAGCATTTTCTTTTAAAACAGAATCATGACTTTCCTTTACTGAATGAAACTCTTTTTGCAAAGATTCGATCCTATCCTTTTGAGAAATATCTTGCTACTTTAAAGATGTAATTTCCTTTTCTAAAATTTCGGTTTTGTCTTTCTAAAAAATGTCTTGTTGCTTTAGAGATAAATTTTCCTTTTTCAAAATAGAGACCTTTTTAGAACTGAATTGGTACAATTACAAAAAGTTTAGGACTCAATAAAAAAAAAATTAGGACTGAATTGGCACAATTACAATAGGTTTAAGACTTTTTTTAAGCAATTATGCCTCAATAATTTCATACATGATTTCACACTGTCAAACGTGCTTGTGGCTCCGGTGCAGATGAAAAACGTTTCCTCCTTGTTTTTACTAATTCCATTAACTTACTTTCCATCTAAATTTTCCAAGTAAATTTTCCAAATTCACACTTTTGTGAATAAATAGAATTTTCGACGTCATAAAATTTGGAAATGAAGTCGTCACTCAGGAAAAAAGAATGTTACATCATCCCCAGCTGGAACTTTGGCTCCATCCCCAAGTCGATGTATATAAAAGAGCAGATCCACGAGAATGGATCTCAAATTGGACTTCAACCGCGTGAAAACACTTCTCTGCTTTTGATCTTTGCATGCTCGAACTCCACTATGGCTTTGCTTACCCAAAAAAACCCCACTATGGATATCATTGGCAGTTCGGTTTCGGAACCATTGGCAGGTTTGTTCTGATCTTTCCTTTGTTGTATTTGATCTCATAAGGCGATGGAAAAATTGGAAAAGTCTCGGTTTTTGTGTGTTAATATCGAGGTGATACAGGCAATTTCATCGATAATTAATATTTCTTTGCTTAACAAGTTGGACCTAAGATAACTTGTGCAGAACCTCGGATAAAATTTGGTACAAGGAAATCTTCAAATTTCTTGTTTTCATTTCCAAAAATACCTCGACGAAATTTGGGCATGACTATTCTTCTCTAGTAAACAGCCAACAGGCAAATATGTTACTCAAAGTCAAAATCTCCTAAATTGGTGTTGATTTGGCTCCACAAGTTCCCTTATAGTTGGTGATGATGACACAACTGCTTTTTGTTTATCACTGTCTTGTTGCTTACAAGGAAATTGTCCAAACGGTCCTAAACTTATTGTACGAATGTTAATTCAGTTATAAACTTTTCATTTTTTTTTAAATTTAGCCCTAAACCTTTGCACAAAATTTTAATGTAGTCATTCAGGCTAATTTTTACCGAAAATCTCTTATGTGGCAATGCACCAAGATGGCTAGTAATGACTAGACTACCATATTAGCAATTTCCTGAAAAATTTGATCGGAAGGATTATATCGAAAATTCGTGCAAATATTTTAGAGTAAATGGAAAAAAAAATAGAAAGTTTAGGACTGAATCGGCATCTACACAAATAAGGGGAAAATTACCAAAAAAGTTCTAAACCTATTGCGATTGTGTCAATTCAGTCCACCCAGTCAAAATTGGCCAGCCGACGTTGATGTGGTAAGCTCAAAAGTCATGGCAATCGATATCTTTAATTTCATTTATGTATAATTCCATTATATTTTTACATGATATTATTGAGATAGATAAAATTGCCTATAGCAATTGATTATAATTATTCCAATAAATCTAATGTTACTTTATTTGTTTAAAATGATACCATCTAACACAGAAAATTCCATGCAATGAAGGAGCCTCATACTGGTCATGTATGGATGATCTAAAGCATACAAAGTCCAATTAATTTCTGAAAATTTATTTATTTTCTTTTCTCTTTTTGGTACCAAAGATGTCCGCCTAGACGTAAGCTCAGAAGGCGTGGCAATTGATAAAGCTTCCCAAGACGGTTCCAAACCAACTTCATCTGAAGACTACCAGGGGATCACGATTCAATCAAAGATTAAAGGTTTGTCATCGTTTTTTCATAAATCATTTTTTTCATGCATTGTGACTTCTCGCTCCAAAACATTTTGAAAAGGTTATTTATGTTTTTTTTTCAATATGTTCCCGTAAGTTCAGAAGGCACGACATTTGATAAAACTTCTCAAGATGGTGGCAGACCAAACTTGTTTGAGGTGCACCTGACGATCACGGATCAATCAAAAGCTAAAGGTTAACGTTAATATTTTTTTTGTTTTGTTTTAAAGTTTACCATATAAGTGTAGCACAAAACATTCTATGAAAGGAATGTGCCTGATGCTAGTCATGTATAAGTGATCGGAACCGTACAAAATGTGATTATTTTTTTCTGAGGTGATTTTATGCTCATTTCTCCTTTTGGTGACAAAGAGGCTCATGTACACGTGAGTTCAGAAGGCAAAGTAACTAATAAGGCTTCCCAAGATGGTCAAGGACCAGCTGAAGGTTTGTCGCTTGGAAATTTTAGTTTTCATTTTCCCTAAATCTTGTGTTTCATGCGTTATGAATTTTTTTTATCGGAAATGTTTTAAATTTCACCATATACATATGTGACATTTCAACTCAATTTTTCTGTTTCATAATTTTTAAAATCTGAATAATATCTTGAATCATAATTGAGAAAGCCCCAAAAAGAAAACTTTTTTTACTTGCAAGTGTAAAAGAACATGCTCATAATTTATGAATATCACATATAAGATTAATGGCAACGAGAAATATTGTAAAAGATATGAAAGTTAGAATCCTGAAAAACTAATTCATGATACATTACCTATCTAAAAAAATCTCATGATCTACATAACGAGCCTGAAACTAGTCATGTTAATATGATCTAAAGCATACTAAGTGTGACTAATTTTTTTTAAAGGTTATTTAGGTCCAATCTCATGTTGGTTATAAAGAGTTTCATGTAGACGTGTGTTCGAAAAGCATAACAACTAATAAAGTCGCGGACGACTTGAAGGTTTGTCACTTTGAACTTTTAATTTTTGTTTTTCATGAATCATTTTTATACATTTTTAACTTTCTTAATCCTAAACGTTTTAAATGTGGCAGCATACAAATGCTTACATTTCAATTCGCATATAATGTTTTCTTAATTTTGGAATATGAACAATATCTAGTATTATAATTGAGACAGCCCAAGAGAAAACTTTTTACTGTCTAAGAGTAGACGAATGTACTAATAGGAAAAGGTACGTTGAGTAAACAACAGCCCCTTTGCTTGCATCCGCGTTTCACCGACAACTTTCAGCAGGTGCAATAGTCACAGAAGTACGAAAGACTAAGGACTTTTGATGTGCAATTTTTGCAGTTAAGTCAATACCAGTTGTCAATGAAACGTATCGACCATTGATTGAAGCCGCACAGAAAGGTGATTGGAAAACTGTCAAGAAAATCCTCAATGAAGATTCTGAAGCAATGATGGCCAAAGTTATGTCCGTAAAAGAAAAATCCATTACTGTGCTCGAAGTTGCGATTAGGGCATCACAAGATCAATTGGTCAAGAAACTCATCAAGCGCGTCCCTCCAGAAACTCCTGAGGATTATTTCGGTAAGTCCTTTAAAAATGCTGCCTTTGAAGGAAGAATACAAATGGTGAAGGCATTGGGAAAGAAAGTTGGTGCTGAATCTAGCAGTGTATGGGAGGCCCTACAGATCGCTACTAAATATGCTCCTAAGCAAAATGAGGTTATCTGGTATCTCGCCAAACTTACAAAATCCGCCCCAACAGATGAGAACATGTGCCTGCTTGTTCAGGCCCGCCATTTGGGTAAGAAATTACCCTCACTGATCTCATTTCCTTCACTCTTTATTTGGATTAACTTTTTGTTGTCGTGTCCCAAAAGACATAGCCTTGTATTTAGCTGACCGACACCGAAGCTCAATGTCACATGCTGGAAACCGTCGAATTTTGAAATCCTTGGTGACGATGGAGTCTAACTTCCGTAGTGGAGCTAGACTAAATTTTTGGGAAAAGTCTATCAACAAATGTAGGTACTTCACGCGCTTTTTTTTTTTTTTTTTTTATAAGATGTCCACAATGTGAGCAACTCTATCTAGGAAAATAGAGTCTCTAATCACTCGATCTATTTCCAGTTATAGATATCCCTCTATGCCTGGTCAATATACCATTTGACAACTCCCAAGAAACGAAGATGGCTCAAGGTATTTCTATTAATTTGATGGGTGGATTAACAAGGCAAAAAGCGGATTCCATTGACAAAAACTTTAAGGCATAAGGATTTACATCTATATACACAAATTAATATCTAAACCATGATGTATTTCACAAATTAGTAGCTAATGTAGAACTTGTAAAGTTAGTCGAGAAATTTTAATCAATGTCAAATTGCCAAGTAGAATTATTGAGAATTGTAGATCATAAATGTTGATGGGTCTAAGTTCGTCTAGCATATTTAAGAACTATTAAATTTGGTTGTTTACAAATATATCTTTTTGTTCATCGTCAATTCCTAATTTGCTGACATGATGCTTGTCTCCTCTTTGTGGTGGTGGCGCCAGCACCAAAGCGGTTCAAGATATCACTCTCGAATTATGCCACAAAACCAGGTACACAAAATTGTCATGATATCTGCCGAAAAAAGAGCTTATTTGTATGTAATGATACGATTCAATAAGTTTCAATTCGAAGACTAAACAGCATAATATCTATTAGGGGAATTTGTAAAAATAATCATTCGAATTTAAATCTATTAATCCGTTGCTGAATCTACCAATTTTCAGTGTATCCCTTTGAGATCATAGGTAGTAATATGGACTAGCTCTCAATTGTATCTAATGATACGACTCCCTAAGATTCAATTCTGAGTCTAAACGGAATAATATCTATTAGGGGAATTTGTAAAAATAATCAACTGACATCAAAATCTGTTGATCCGTTGCTGAATCTACCAATTTTTTAGAAAAAAAAAATAAAAGAGCTCTTTTTTCTTATGACATTAGGTGTTCATCAACAGATCCATTTGTTTTTTAAGCATGCTTTTTTTTATTTTCAAGCGACATAAAGTTTGCTTTCTCAATTGCTATCTTAAATCCATGATTTTCTTCTCAAATGCTATATGTACATGAGAACATGACGCAACTGTGAAAGCCTTTTTGAACTTTTGATTTTTCAATCTTGATCGTTTGAAAAATTGCTTATTTGATGTATATGCAGCATTTTTTATCAAAAGGATTGGATTAATGCATAAATGCTCGCTGGCGTTTGCAAATCTAGTTCTTAAGGAGATGAAGAAGGAGATAAAGGACCTTGCCGAAAAAGAAAAGGAGACAGAGGCTCCTATGGAAAATCGCGAAATACTTGAGCTTCTACAAGACATTGTCTTTGAAGCTGCATCTCGCGGAATTTTTGAAATTGTCAAATTATGTCTCGAGCATTTTCCGGAGTTGGCTTGGAATGAAGGATTCACAAAAGAAGTGATGAAAAAAGTTGTGGACCGACGGCATGTGGATCTGTTTAGACTAGTGAACTCATCCAGCACATTTTCATTATTGACTTATGATATAAGGAAAGAACTACTGAATACAGTAGTAGAACAGTCACCAAGTTGTCAATCGACAGATATTTCTGGAGCACCTTTTCTTATCCAGAGGGAAGTCCAGTGGTTTAAGGTCGGTCTACCTTATATGTTAGCCACTCATTTTGTGCTGTTTAATATATATTCACATTGATAGGCATCTTTTATTTTTATGAAGGTACTGGAAGCTACAGGCAATGCTTCTTCTAAAAGGGAGAAATTTCAGGTCGGTTACCCTTATTTTGTTTGCAAAGCTTTTGGGCGTTTGTAGTTGTATTTCCATTGACAGACGTCCCTAATTTTTCAGACGATGCTGCCAGATAGCATCGATCCTATTTCAAAAAGTCAGAACTGGGATGCTTTTGTTGAAAATCGCAAACCATTGCTCCAAGAGGCAGGGCAATGGATGAAGGATACAGCATCATCTTGTATCCTTGTCGCGACTCTCATCATCACGGTAACTTTTGCTGGGGCGTTCACAGCACCAGGAGGCCATGACGAATACGGGATGCCAAAATTTTCGGGAAAGGACTCCTTCATGGTATTTGCAGTTGCAGATGCCCTCGCTCTCTTCTCCTCCGTCACGTCCGCCCTGATGTTCTTGTCTATCCTAACTTCACGCTATCTGGCAGATGATTTCCTCAGCTCGCTGCCAACAAAGATAATATTGGGCCTCACTTTTCTCTTCCTCTCGTTGGCCTTTATGCTGGTGTCATTCAGCTCTGCTCTTACCCTCCTCTTGAACAAACAACAGGAGTGGATTTACGCCCCGATTACTATCTTGGCTGCCATCCCTATCGTATTGTCTGCAATCCTACATCTTCCCTTGTATTTTGAAATGATCTTATCCACCTATTGGCCTCGCCTCTACCGTCCCCTAAAGCTCTGGAATTAATCCTGGCTTATTAGCGGACAAGGACATTTGTGGTGATCTTTGTTTGCACTTGTTACGGCGTGTGGCGTGCGAATATTATGGTGTGTACTAATGTTTTAAGACTTTAAAAGTGTGACATCAGACTTATACTAGAGTTTAATGTATGCACACCCCTTGTCTCAATGAGTTATTTGTATACTTCATTGCTCTTTGTCGTATTAAAGTAAACCTAATTCCTCAAAGATTCGGTAAAGTGGCCATCGATATTCAATAGGTGTTCAACCATTCAAATAAAGCAACGATCCATACAAATTCTTCTTTACTACGCTGGCCATCGATCCCGTCATGCTCTGTTTCTTCGCCGCGGCACCGCTCTCTGTGCCCAACCCTTCGTGCTCCGTCACCCAACAACCATGCACGGTCCACATCAGCACCAACACCACCAACTCCATCAGCAACAAAAGCCATCAAAATCCGGCACTCCCCCCTCGCCCGGACTTTAGCGTTTAGCTTCTTTGGGGTCTCTCTGCGATCTCAGCAACGAAAGGCTCGACGTTTCTTTGGTGAACAGAACACCACCAGGACGCCAAGCACGTGGCCGGACAGCGAAGCGAGGAGGATCGAGACATGTTTCATGAAGCAGAAGCCCATGAAAGAGGAGACGAGTGACATGGGCGATATTATGAGGAACACGAGGTTGAGCGATGTTGGGATATTCTGAGGAGGGTTATGGGAGCGCAAGATGCTACGGAAAGGATGAACAGAACGAAATTTAAGCAATGGAGCAAGAGATTCTGGAAAGAGCAAGAACTTACTCAGCTTTATGGAAGGCATTTTCTTTTTTTGCTTATGGGGGTCTACTTGGAGTTAACACTTAAATTTTTGCCCAAAAATTTGTTCAAGGATTTTGGAAAAGAATTCGATTTTTCTTTATAAACTGTTGAATTCTTGCATATGGATTATTTAAGCATTTAGAATAGTGTTGAAACCTAAATTTTTGTGGACAAATCGTCATTGCATTTCTGGAAGAAAATTAAGGATTGAACTAACTAATGACATTGAAATTTGACCCTTAGCCCACAAAAGTGACTTGATTTTACACCATAGTGCAGCTTTGTTTCATATCTTATTGTCTTTGCACTTAATATAGGAAAATCATAGTGATCGTACATTTTATGAAATTCAGGAACCGAGTTAACCAATAACTGCAAAATTCGATCCCTACGCAAAAACACCTATCCCGCTCGGTTTTGCATTCATTTCATTGCGGTTAATGGTTAGAGACATTGCAATTTTTGTTACCTCGGGCCCAACATCTGAAGGTTTGGAGCAACGGAACGCCCAGAGCCTCGAAGGAACCCCCCTAGCGTGACTTCACGTCTGTGGATGAGCTCCGTGAAACACGCTATTTTCAGGTATAAAAAGTTCGAGACAAGAGAGCTATCCGTCGTCCCCAAACAACTGACTTTGCAAGCTGAGGGGAAAAAAAAAATTCTGAAGGGATTTTTTGAGGTACGTATCCCACACACCAGAAATTATCGAACTAATCTACCACTTAGATTTCAAATGGGACCTATTATTTTCAATAGAGTCGAGTTTAAATCCCTGGGGATTTCTATAGCCAATTGGGTGAGGGACTGTTACCACATTCTTGGTGTCTGGGATCTGAAAAAAGTTGACACTGAAGCTCAACTTGAGGGCCGCTAGATCTAAAATCGTTGGGTTTTTCAGACTTGGAATCAGTTAATGCAGCAGCTAGGAAGAAATTTAAGGACTCTAGATGAATTTTTGTTCAAGTTTCACCATAAAAAATGAGAGGAAAACCGCCGGGAAACTGATTTCTGAGTCTGGAATTTTTGTGTTGAATCGGTTTCAAGAGCCTCACATATTCGACCTGCGATGCCTCTTTACATGTATTATCTGTCTTCTTAAGCTTGATGAATGTTATATGGGACTACAGAAGAAGCTTAGGTCATTTTTAATTTGGTCTTTAAATTTCTGAGTGAACCATGAGAATGCTTAGAACTTGACCCATGTTTTGCTATTGATTGAGCTGTGCGTGTTGAGTGGCTCTAGGCCAATTCTTGATCTATCTAATGGCGAAATGACATGGTTTAGGGTGTTGAAAGGATTTTTAACCAGTGAATCATGAGAAATGGCAACATGAGTGCATGATCAAACTCGACAAGGGTTAAGTGTGCGTCTATGTGTGCCGGCTGGTGCCCGTGTCTTGGTCTAGTATTCATCATTTATTTAAGTCATAATTTGGTGCATGTTTGCATGAGATATATTCATGAATATGTAGAAAATCCAATTCAAGGATGGAAACACTGAATATGAGGCTCAACTTGAGCCAAAAACTGAGCCGATTCACGCTGGGCCATGGCTGGGCCATAGCTGGTACATGGTTGGCCAGTGTGAATCACTTGTGAAGCCTACTTTGAGAGGCCGTTTTGATGTGTGTAGTTGATTGCTCTCTGACATGTTTGTCGCATTTGAAATTAAAATTTACATACTTGAATTGGACTGAGTATATTTTTCTGTATGTCTCTCATGTGATAAGTATCAGGGCTTAAATCTGGCCGGGGGCAACCTATTTGCCCGCCCTGGGTTCAAACCCAAATTTGCATAAACAAATCGAACCAGTATTTTTTAGGCTAATTTAATTTGTGTTATTGTGTACTTGGAGATCTTATTTTTGGTTAATATGGTTCCATGCATGTTTTATTATAACTCTTATTTCTGATTTGTTCTTAATGTTAATTACAGGTCGGAATTGAAGGCCATTAATAAGGCTCAGAGAAACTGGTTTGGGCAATCTAATGCACACCAAGGTTCGACGAAATGCCCAAACCAAGTTTCAATCTTGAAAAGATTGATTCGAGCTTTATTAATTTTTGGAATTTTCCTAATTTTATGAAGTCATTCTCCTAATTTAGTGCTTTTTTTTTTTAGTAATTTACGGATGATCATTTTTGTGAATAAACCTCTTTGCGTAGATTAGAATTATTTAGTGTAGTTTCATGCAATTAGAGTAATTTCATGCATACTTAAATTCCCATTTAGCTCATGGGGATCCTATCATGGGGGATCCTGTCATGGGGCTTAATAATGAGGCAATGTGTATTATTTGCTTAACACATTATTGGGTTCATTTTCTCATACTTCACTTTTATTGTATTGATTGTGATTGTCTATTTTTTCTTGATTGCGCACTCATGCATGGACATCATTCAGTAACATAGGTTAATAAAACGGTCAAAGACTATGTGGACACTTAGTTCACAAATTAATTAAGTTTAGGTACCGAAATGGCACTGGTTAGACAATTAGTGTAATCAAGTCCATGATTCTAAATCTCTAATTCCATAGGAAGTGAGATATCCTTCCATATTTCACTCGGCTTCTAACCAATCTTAATAGGATAGTGGTGGCTCCTTCACATAGATCTCTATTTGGATTAATCGAATTTAAAATGTAAACTCCAAAGTCACACGAGATAGGGATTTGGGAAAACCAACGCCAATTGAGGATCATCAATCCACCTTTAGCATTCCCTCTGAACCTGTCTTCTCCGGACCGTTCCGAAAGGGTTGCCACACTTTATTCAATAAATAGATTCATATCTCCATTTTGAGATTGTTTGTGTAAAAAAGAAATTTATAATCATGATGTATATGATATACCTATCCATAATTCACTGCCGTTAGATCCATCCTTTCTAACATGGGGCAAATCATTCTCTTCACCTCTTTTTTCTTTAACTTTAGTTTCATCACCGACTTAGGAAACCTTCCAAACATTAATTGAGTTTGGATTATAGTAATGTGTCTCCTAAAAGAGATACATTGGCAGCTTTTATTTTACCTCATAAAATGAGAACATCATCATTCGCAATTAATGAAAGTTTTAAACACAATCAGCTTAATGTGATTATTCTCAAAAGCTTAATATCGGAATTTTTCCTAAGAAACGAATATCAACTGAATATGGAATTTATGTTATCTTTGAAAAAGTAAGGAAAATAGGGAAATAAATTTTAGATGGAATCAACGAAATTAGCTCATATTCAATAAATAAGAGGGCAACGTTTTTTAAATGCACAATGCTATACGGACATGTCTGAAAATTTGCAATGATGTATGTGAATTGTTTAGTACCTTATGTTCTCTAATTGTGCACATCACGCAAAGACATCTCTTTTGCAACACTTTTCTGGTCCCACATTGGGACAGTTTAAAGTTTCTAGTAACCAGGGCCCAGGGGTATGTCACCAATAAATCGATTATTAGATACTATGCGAAGCACATATCAAGGATGCATGAGCCAAAATTTTGATCACTCATTTCACGCAAGAAAAGCTACTATACAATCCTATCCAGTAGCTATATGAAGATGATGTGAAGTTTACTTTTATCATCATGACCTTCCTATGTTTTTTTATATTATTTTCCCTATAGTGAGAATACAAAGAGAACTCGCGGGAAGATTCCTCCATTATTTCCTGTCTTCTTGAGCCTTTTAAGGACCTGCTTAAGTTCTAATGCAAAGGCATCTCGTACAACACTTTTTTGGTCCCACGTTGGGACGACTTAAAGATGTCACTGAAGTCAACAATGCTTCCAAAAGTACCTTCCCACAAGGATGTGACATTCTTGCCTCATGTGAAAATTTCGTACGATGTCATTGCTTACATCCTGAAGTGGAAAATGACTTCGCATTCCGACATGGATTATGGCACTTGTTAGGTATCTCAACATGGAAAATTATGACATAATGCTTAAAATCTAGATCCAACTGAATTGTTATTATTGACATTGGAACCATGATATGGACCTAAAAGTAAAAAAGCTAATGGCTAAAAATAGACTATGATAATACACTTATCATGAAAGGCCTAATCGATAAAATATTTGACAAGCTCCGATGGTTATGGTAATACAGTTGACCCATAAGACCTATTAATGGAATGTCCGATGAGCTCATCAATAATTAGTTTCCAATGGATAGATTTAAAATGAAGCAATGTGGTGATAATCAAACAACTTAAAGCATGAAAAGAAGTTGAAGATCAAGTCGAGGGGTATTCGTTGGCTAAGGGATAATCATAATAAGGAATCCGGAGCAGTTACGAATCTATAGTAGCGCATATGTTAAGATAGTTGGAGATCTTGAGGCGGAAGATCAATACACATAATGGAATGGCCAATTTAAATATACAAGAAGAAACAAGGAAACGAGGACAATAATCAGCTATCAAGACACACCATAATTGTTACGTAGCGAGTAGAAAATCTCTTACCACGTGTCTGGTGCTGATAGGTTCAGGGGCCACACCATAATTGTCTCACCATAATAGGACAATAAACATCAAATAACACCTCAGCGAGGTACAGTTATAGCATGTGACCCCCGTATAAAGTACGGCAGAGTAGCAGAAATCAACTTCCACATAACTAAAGTTTTTGCTTCATACAGTATCTTGGCAACCCCTCAAAATCGGCGTTTCTTACCTGTACCAGTTGGGGTTCTTTATCTTAATTGCTCATCGGAAGAGATGGATTATATTTTCAAATGATCCAATTTTGTCATA
>JANUWG010000353.1:0-12553 GCA_025175695.1 Eugenia klotzschiana
TTTGTTCAATGCACAACTTGCAAAAAGTTTCTACATCTTCTTGGCCCCAATATGCCTTTTCCTTTGATGAACTTGCCATCTTCCAGTAAAATGAAGACACATTTGAGAGATGTAAACAAATTAGATTCACTGAGGAACAACAACACACAGCCCAGAAGTATGTCATCATTGGAAAAACGAGAAGCAAGTCAGAACAGAAATAGAACCATGAATTGCCAGGAGAACACAAGCACAGACAAACAGGCAAAAAGTACCAAACGGCTTACATCAATTTCATGTGAGCTATCTTTGATCATCCCATCACAAGCGTAAATCAAGATCCGGAAATAAGAATATAACACCGAAGATAAGAACGCTCTCGAGAATCAATTTCCTTAACTCCGAAATTCATATGGGCAAGTAGATATGGCAATATAGAATCAAGGCCAAGAAATCAACATCCCTCTCCCCACTTCGGTATTCATCACCCGCCCGAAAACAACTCAGGTTCCTTAAAAAAAGGAACAGCGTTCTAATCACAAATAAAAGAATTAGAAGTATCATATCGCCCGTACTTGATCGAACATCGCAGAGTGAAAGCAGAAAAACCCAAACTAATTACACCATTTATAGAAGAAAAATGCAGACGAGGACGATGGAAATGGAAGTCAAGTGGGGCGGGTGTACCAGATTCGCCGAAGATACGAGTCGAAGGAGAGAGTCGATCCCTTGCCAAACCAGATTCGTTGAACCGAGCAGTGTCTTCACCGACGAGCACGCGCGCTTGAGCTTCAAGATGCTTGGAGGTGAGCTTCGAGATTCCAGACGGTGAGCACGCAGCTTGCGAAGCGCAACCAGCAGCAGATCGCAACCAGAGAGGAGAGGGAAAGAAGAACAAAGATGGGTATCCTTTCTAACAGGTGAGTCCCTTCTGTTTGGCCATCTCTCGATCTTCGTGTTCCCGATCTCACCCGGATTGAACGTGATTTGAAAATTTCGCCTTCTGGTTTGACATGTTTCCCCCCCTTGTTGGTTGCTTGTGTGGTTGATTTACAGAGTAGGGAAGGAGAGTCTGAAACAAGGGGATCATATTTACTCTTGGAGGACTGCATACATTTATGCCCATCACGGTTTGCCCTCTTGCTACCGTTTATCGTTTCTGTGTTTTTTTTCCGCCGGATGCTGAATATGTAGCGATTGTCGATGTTTTCCTTTACACGAGAAGCAAAGAACTTCTGGGACGTATAAAGGAAACGACCATGTGCTTGGTGTTAGCAGTCTCACGATCTCGTGAAATTCCCCTGTTCTGATACTGGTGTCTTTGAGTTCTAACTATTCATGACGGCTGAATCCACCGTTTCCCTAACATTCGGCTCGACGAATCAGGCATTTACATTGGCGATCATAAGGTCGTGCACTTCACGAGACGGGGACAAGAAGTAGGGACCGGGACCGTCCTCGACCTTCTCTTAGTAAGCTCCGGACCAGCCCGGCCTCGAGCGCCTTGCCCAACCTGCACTCCTCCCGAAGATGATCACGGGGTGGTTGCCTCATGCCTCGACTGCTTCCTCTCGGGGGGCATCCTGTACCGATTCGAGTACTCCGTGAGCCCCGGGCACTTCCTCGCCAAGGCACGTGGCGGCACCTGCACCCTCGCCGTCGCCGATCCGGACGAGATCGTGATTCACAGGGCAAAGTTCCTGCTCGACAACGGCTTCGGCTGCTACAACGTGTTCAAGAACAACTGCGAGGATTTCGCAATCTACTGCAAGACCGGCCTCCTGGTTCTGGACCAGCGAAGCATCGGGCAAGGAGGGCAGGCGGTCTCGATCGTAGGCGGGCCTCTCGCGGCGGTCCTGTCCTCCCCGTTGCGTCTGGTCACCACGAACGTGTATGGGATGGCGGCAACGGCAGTCGGGGTGTATTGTGCGAGCCGATATGCGGCGGACATCGGGAGCGGCATGAGGACGGACGTGGTGAAAGTGTCTGTGGAGGATCTCACTCGGCGACTGGCGACTGGGATGCTTCGGGTGATGGAACCTCCCGGCTTGCCGACCATTGACAGCTGATCTTTGGAGAAATCCCGGCCGTTCAAGGCGTACTCTCGAACTGGGTGTTCATTCGTAATAAAATGTAGTGACCAAGCTTCATCAAGACAGGGTTTTTGTCTCGATTGAAGCCGTCATGTGTGCGCACTTAGCATGATTTCTTAATGCCTCCCATTAAAGACATGCTTGTTTTTTCTAGCAAAAAACTCTGTGCTGATGATTGTAATCACCTCTCCTTAAAAGCTTGAGCTTTCAGTAAATAGGACAGCAAATGTTCCTGTTGTTTCTCGTTGGAGAGAGTTTCTCTGTTTTCGGGCAATTTTCATTTACTCGAACTCGACTTCCCGGCTACAACAGCTCGATTTACCCGATCAGAGGTATACCATGGCAATGCTGGAGTATCCCTGGCGCCTCGTCACCGAACCTCGGGACTCCCATTGGTATGGGTTGAACTCGTGGATTGCAATATTTGGCATGGCCACTGACCAGCACTTGGACTTTGTGTTTGATCAGGAATTTGGAGCTACTCTTCTCAACAAGATATTAATTTGGAAGCTGCTAACAAACCATCTTTGGCAAGGGCTCGTTCACACCTCAACCGTCACATGTCTAAGGTATATATATACAGAGAGAAGTGAATAGGTAAAGGAGAGGCAGTATAGGAAAATTCTGAGGGGGTTACTTCATTTGAGCTCCGGATGCGTGACATGAGCTTTGTTGAACCAGAGTCCCCGACGGCCGGATGAACCGCTCGTACTTAGGGGGCTTCCTCGTGAAACCTGGTCCGGCGAACATGGCCTTTCGTGACCATTCTCTTCCATTGTTTGGCTTAAAGAAGGGGAAACACAGGAAGTTCAGTAGCCTTTCAAGATTCAGAGCAAACTGTGATTCACCCCATGATTCATTTTTGCATAGATGGTAACCTATCTTGACGTACTTTTCCTATTGCCAGGTCTGACCACTTTGAACGTTTCATCTTCAGCAGCAGGTCTTACCTGAGGAGGATTACAAAATGGATAGTCATAAGGATTTTGACTGACATAGGCATCGCAAAACGAAATCCGCAACTGGGTAATTCATCTAGTGCAATGACAATTGATAAGCTTTACCTTCGGTTCCTTCCTCTTTTGCTTAATAGAGTTGCTAAGCACCTGGATGTGCCACAATGTCAGATTAGGAGACACGCGATGACGGTATTCAAAAAACCGCATCCATCGGTATTCAATTAAGCATGCCTTAGCTCGGGTCGTCGTTTCACGGTCCAGCAGATAAGCAGGAACAGCTCCTTCACTGACATTATCGTCCACCTTCCGCCTAGATGATGATTCCTCATGCACGTTCAACCTGTTCCAACGCATGAAGCACTCTTTTTAACTACTGCGGCCTATGAAGATATCTCCTACTTCTCAAAAGATTGACCCTACAGAGAGCCGGGATATCACGACAACTTAATTACTGGGCGATGAAGAAAACGTCGACACCGAATCCTATTTGTCCCTTTGCTTCGGCTCGCTAAACGAGTGCATCTGGCCAGAATTTATGTTTCTGTTGATCAAAAGGACAGCTTGTTTCTCTATTCTTTCATGTAAGAGGCAATCGCTCTGTGATTTTAACCGCAACCAAACCACGAGGTTCTGAAATTTGATGAGGCGCCTTCTGATTAAAATCAAGAAACGAGCTACTCCCAACAACAGATATGAAAAAGAAAAAAAAAAGGATTCCTACCTAGAGTGCTAACTTTGTTTTGCAAATTATGGTTTGTAACAAGAAGTTAGAAAACTGACCGAGGGCAGTCTAGATAATTTTTTCTGGAAGCTAGACCAGGAAAAAAAAGCTCTGATGTCATGACAGAAGATGAAGAAAGAGGAGAAAATGTATTGTATTGAACTGATTTGTATACAAGTACTTTGGCCTATTTATAATCCTAACAAATATAGGGAGAAAATATACAAGATTACAATTTCCTAATTTACAAAATCAATCATGGATTGACTGAATCAATTAGTCTGTAATCAAAATCGATATCATTATCATCAATCAAACATTGAAGAAGGTCAGGGAAGTTACAAAAATAGGACAAAGTGATAGGGCCGAGAAGATTGAACATTAAATTGTTATGAAATTGCCCAACTTTTAACAGAGTTATCGATTGCAGGGTAGCTCTATCCTAAGTGTACAAATTTAAGAACTTTGGTGAGACAATTTAATGCGTAAGATAAATTTGCACCCAGTGGACTAGACCAATTGATGCATCTACATGATTAAGCTGGGTAATGCTGATTGGTGGCTCTAACTTCAAGCCAACATTCCCCACTTGTAGCTACTGGAGAAAGATTTCTCGGTGTGTGTTCATCACTAATGATTATGTGAAAATTGGTGATCGGCCGCCGGTTGTGCTTGGATGCAATGATAGATCTATCCTCGAGGAATCAGCTCTGCATGCTGTACCAATTCGACTCACTTTCCATATTTACTTGTTTTGTGGGATTTTCATTTTATTTTGAAGTGATGTATCTCTTTTTGATATAAAATGAATAACTTTCTTTAAAAAAAAAAAATGAGTGTAAGGGTGGAAGATGGTATTTAATTATTAACTTTTGGTACTGGGAAAATTTGGAAGGGGGAAAGAAGTGGGAGCAGAAGAAATTTTCCAGCTATATGTCTTTTCCTTTTGAGCCAAAACACTTAAGTGACTCATTTTATTTTATTCCTTCCAAAACTAGCATTCACAAAATAATAAGTAAAAATTAGCATTTGAATTCTATTGGCGGCCCAAACCTGAAGGCTCCGCTCAAAAAATAACTATCTCACTAATTTTCCGCACTCCAAATGACTATCCTTCTCTTTTTTTAGGCAACTCTAATTCCATTATTGACGCGCGCGATGTTGCGTATGAAAAGGTGGATGGTTATTTGTAATCTCAAAATGTTAGTTTTTTTTAAATGGAGGAAGCGGACGTTTACTAGGGTTGTCAAAAAGGCCTGAATTGGCCCAACCCAATCCGGAAAATCGAGTATTTCGGAGTCGGATCTCAATATTGTTAGGGCAAACTATTCTACAACAAGTAGGATATTTATTTCGGTTAGGTTTCATGTAGGTTCGCGTTACAACCCTACCCACCCGGATACCCTCTTATTCCCAATCACGCTATGAGTTTCTCACTCATCTCTCTTCCACAAGCGCTAGATGGCTTGCCCTTCCTCCTCTCCGATGTTCGTAGGTTCCACGCTCTTCTCGACACTCTGCGCTCCGGTTTCGTTGTTGGTTTCTCCTCTCATGCTCAATCTAGTGAGAATCTCCTCAGGTAAGGGCATATTTTTCGGCTCCCGTGAAGTTTTGTGTGATTCTCTATTATGAATCGGCGCAAAGAAACTATCTGTTTCGAAACGGTGCGTAATGTTGAATGTGACTGTTTTGGGGGATTTTGGTTCCGAAGCATTTGCTTCCGAAGTATCATTCTCCAGAGAAGCCCTCTTCTCTTGCCTATCTGTTTGCAAGGCATTTCAACTTTCATCTAGGTCTCGCGGTTGCCGTCACCCTTATCGGCTTACGTGATGTCGCCGCTCTTCCAGCTCTCCAACATCATGCCCCTCGCGCACCCTACGTGGAAGTTATATTTCGCGTACTCCACACACTACCGACTGGGAATCTAGACTGTTACGCGGAACAAGAGATCGAATAATAAAATAAACAGAACAAGTAAATAAAACAGATATCAGATCTACGTGGTTCGATCTTAGAGACCTACGTCAATAGGAAGAGCAGTAACGAATTTTACTATAAAACAAGTAATCCAATGGAGATTACGAGCCATACTTGAGTCACTCAAATATTCTCAATGCTTTTTAGCCTTAATTACAACCAATAACGCACACAATTTTTAGCATTTAATTCCTCACAAAATAATCTCTCAATCTCAAGAAGGAATTGCACAAGTCTTAAAACTCATAAGATGTAACTAACTTCAACACTCTATCGCTTTAAGGTGTAATTCACAAGCAGAATCTCTTCTTTGATACCCTTCACAAAGAAAATCTGCTTCTAATTTAAAGGCAAGGGTTGTATCCAAAATAGGAAACCTTCTACAACTAGGATTAGGAAAATATCACACCGATCCATCAAAGATAGATTTCCGTAAATTCAAAACAAATCTCATCCAATGCATAATCAAGTTCAGTCAACCCACTTCCATATTAGATTTTCTTTAATTTTCTTAATCAACTCCAAAAGTCAAAAGAAGATTGCATGCTCCTTTCTCTTATCTTCAATTTCACGATTAAGATATACTTGTTTTTTAAATTCAAATTTTTACTTCGGGCTCAAATTTAAGAAATATTCAAATGCCACTATTTATTGGAAGAGCATGTAGTAGAAGTCTGATACTTTCACTTGAGGAGATCACCAAGAGGAAGACCAAGTCCGAGCTCTTTTACATATTTATTTAGACCTATCTTTACTCAAAAGCTTAAATCAATGAGTTATGAGCCAACTTGATTATATTAACTACTTAACACACCACATCAATTATCTGATGTGGGACTTCTCTAACATAACTCACACGTATATCCTAATATGGACATTGTTTAGGCAGATTGACTTTTTCTTGCACCAGTTTCCAGCCGATGCAAAGGATGCCGCGAGATTGAGCTTGACATTGGTGGGGGCAAGACGGGTGGAAAGCGGCCACGTCGGAGTCGTATGTGCCACCGTGAAGAGGCTTTGAGCATGCGCGGTAGAAAGTGTAGGCATCACTGGTTTCTGTTGGAATTACATGCTTTAAATAGCCTTCTAATGAGATTATAATGTCATATCTATAAGACCTATTGACTACACGATTCAGATAAGCTTTTGGATATAAGAGATTAGATACTTGCTAAAATAGAATTACCAATATTATGGATGACGAACATGAGATGCGTAGAAAAAGGATATAGAGCCCTTTATACCCACCATTTAACACCGTTAATTAAAAAAAATTATTTTCATGGACAAAGATTCCTAACACTAATCGATTGGCAACTTCACAATGATTAGCCATAAAAGATTGCAAATGGTTACACACCTTAATTTAGTCTCTATACTATTTGGACATAGTAAATTAGGAATTATGGTTTTCACGTGGACCCGTTAGGGAACAATATGGGCACTATTGTTTAAGTCTTGAGTTTAGTAATTATTCTTAATTTTCGCTCGTGTGTGTGTATATATATGTGTATCTCTGAGTCGGAAGTTGTTAAGAGAATGACTACCATGAAAACAAAATATAGTGCAATCATGATGTTATGTGTCATAATGTGATATCACAAATTAAAGAAAATGGCCCCAATGGCCAGTGCATCTTGACAGCAAACTCATGATTAAATTTTAAGATATGTCTATGGTCTTGGTCTATTACATACTCATTGATGATCAATATACATCACATGAATTTTTTTTTTTGGTCGGGAATATACATCACATGAATTAAAACAAAGGAAAACTTACATATATTGTCTCAACTTTGTTTTATGTTGCACTTTGCATCCTCTACTTTAAAATTTAGAGAATTTTTTTGGGTCGGAAAAATTTAGAGATTAGAAACTGTAGAAATGCAGATGCTTTTTTCTTTTTTAACTATTCGGGTGCAAAGTGTATTGAATTTTAGCCAAAAGGCACACAGTTTGTAAGGATATTAATTAGATTTTGAAGTTGCAATGATTTCCATCAGTTATATGTCACAAATTAGCAAAAATTCTTGTGAGGTCAACAATAACTGGTTCTAATGCATGCAATATGAGCTATTACTTTTCATTCCTCGTGTGACGTCCTTACATTTTACAATTCTTCCAATAACTAAAAACAAACATTTACTCAAAATTTAGGTAAGAGAAATGAGAGAACGATAGAATTTGTTATTACACTATAAAGAAAATTAAGAAATTTCAGCAAGCCTAGTTTTAAGGGCAAAGTTGACGGATCCAACTTGAACTGTTACCACACGATCCCTTCCTGGAAATGACCACTTCTGATGCAAAAGTTGCATTTTTAGCTCATTTGGTCAAGAGTTAAAATGTCGGCACACCAATCATGGGTAAAATTGGGGTGCAAAATCGAGGGTTTACCTCAAAATTGGTGGAGTGCTAGCTCCTTTGCAACGCCTTACCTCAAAATTGGTGGAGTGCTAGCTCCTTTGCAACGCCTTACCTCAAAATTGGGTATCCTCCCCTCTTCTCGCTCTTTGGGATTTATTATATACTGGAGCCCATCTTTCGGGTTCTCCCATTTTGGAGTAGTTTAATAAAATTTTATTTTCTGACCAAAAGAGAGAGAAAAAAAAAAAAAGACGGTGTTGACCCCCTCGCATGATTGCATTTTTTATGTTCTTTATCGCATTTAGACATTAGAAACATTTAGGCTTAGGCATAATGAATTTGCATCAAGTGAAGCATGAAGACGGTCATGTGAACTCCTTTCAAATCAATCCGATAGATGGCCTTACATCCCTGCGTGGTCTCAGCCCATTCCGTCATTTATGTTTTGTTTGTTTCACAAAAAATTAAATGATTTGAAAAACATTTTCTTGAAAATGATCGTTTATGCCACCTACAAAAATGCATACATTAACAATATTTGCATCATTCAAGAAAATGTTTAGACATATATTGTTATTAGCAATGAAAACCTTTTCATCGATTAATTATTTTAGAGATATAAATGATCGCTTTTCGAAATTTTTTTTTTCTAATAATTTGTTTTTTCATATGACAAATGGAGCCTTAAGGTCAATCCCCCAAGCCCAGTCCCTTGTTCCCTCTCTGAATTCAAGCCCTTACCTTTCCCTCCATTTCTTTGACCAAAATGGTATTCAATCATGCCACATATGACGCGTTTTCCCGCCACCTTCGATCATCTTAAGCAAACCAAAAATTGCAAGCATTTAAGAAAACTGGGGATGCTGAAGTCGACAAGGAACGGATCAAACTTGATGAGATTGAAAAGGAGAAAAATAAATAGGTTTAAGACTGATTGGGTAATTTCCCCTCAATCTATTCCCTCTTGGTTATTTCTGCCTAATTCATTTATCAATTTGCTCATATCCTTTTGATAAATGCAAAAGAAACACAATCCCATGTCAAATTTGTTGGTGTTTGTTTGTAAAACAAACAAATAAGGCAATATTCTCGTCCCACATAGGAGGGATGAGAGAGTGTAAGACACTTTAAATATGAAAAGGCTACTGTAGTCTTTCATGCAATTCTATCACAAGTTTTTACGATCTATTTCTCAATAGCTTAATGAGCATAAGGTTTTCAATTTTTTTTCCAATTTTTTTCCCTGTATGTATACTTATCTCTCTGTTTTTAAAGATCTTTGCTACTCTGTTTTGTATTCGGCTTACTATTTTCAATCAAAATTGGGAGTTTTAGTTTGCGTTCAAAGACCGTCATGTAAATTAGTTTAGATTCTATCACAATTTTTTTCCAATAGATTTCTCAATAGCTTCATAAGCAAGTAAGTTTGCAAATCTCTCTTTTTCGCCAAAAGAACGTAAACTATTGTTTTGTCCTTTTATCTCAAAATATTATTTTCTTGATAATAAGTTTCCAGTCTTCAAGTATCCAGATTTAACTTTTTTTTCCAAAAGTCGTTCCAAATGTTGCAAATCTTGGCATTTTTCTTCCTTACTCTATTTTCTATGAGATCTATAAATTTTCAGACAACATTTGAGTTTAATTTTGGTTTTAAAGGACTTCATAAGCAGAAGGTTTGCAGTAATCTCTTTTTCTACCAAAACGCAAAACTTTTGCTTTGTCCTTTTGTGTGCTTATCTCTTTGTTTTACCAGTTCTTTGGATTTCCTATATCTCACGCTGTTTTAAAAAATGCTGAGACTTTCGTGTTGTCTTTTCTAAATATTTCTTATTCTATCACAATTTTTTCCAATCTAGTAATCAATGGCTTTACTATTTCTCTAATCATGTTTATGAGCTTGGCTTGCTAGAATCTAATTTTTTGCCAAAAATCTGAAACTTTTGTCTTCTTGGCTTGTAAACTTATCTTTCTGCCTGTTTTAAAGAATTTTGACACTTTTGTGTTGTCATTTCTAGTATTAACTTGTTGATTTTAAGTTTTCTATCAAAGAGCAGCCAGGTTTAATATTTTCTTTGAAAATCGTTTGTGTACTTATCTCTTTGTTTTAAAGGTTCTTTGTTAAAATGATTTTCTAATATCTCTCCCAGTTTTAAAAAATTCTGGGACTTTTGTGTTGTCTTTTCTAAAACTTTTAGATTCTATCACAAGTTTTTCTAATATTGTCATCAATAGCTTTATAGGCAGAAGGTTTGCAATTATCT
The DNA here is from genome assembly GCA_025175695.1 of Eugenia klotzschiana. Taxonomy (NCBI): domain Eukaryota; kingdom Viridiplantae; phylum Streptophyta; class Magnoliopsida; order Myrtales; family Myrtaceae; genus Eugenia; species Eugenia klotzschiana. The sequence continues at coordinate 10,360 of JANUWG010000353.1, forward strand.
CTTTGTTTTAAAAATTCTTTGTTAAACATTTTCTAATATCTCTCTGTTTTAAAGAATTCTGAGACTTTTGTGTTGTCTTTTCTTAAATATTGACTTCTTGATTTTGAATTTTCTGACTTTGAGTAACCGGATTTAAAAATGTTGCTGATTTTGGCAAAAAATCTTTCCTTACTCAGTTTTTTTTTTTTATAAAACCGAATATTTTTCAAACGACATGGGGGACAAATTCTTTTAGATTCTATCACAAGTTATTCCAATCTATTTCTCAATGGCTAATGAGCAAAAAGGGTTGCAAGCATCGGTTTTCTGCCCAAAAACTTTTATCTTTTGTTTTCTCCTCCTCATGTACACTTCTCTCTTTGTTTTAAAAGTTATTCATTGAATTGACTTCCTAATATCTCTCTATTTCAAAGAATCGTGAGACATTTCTTTTATCCTTTCCAAATATTGACTTTTTGATAAAATTTTCTTTTAAAAATGTTTTTGAATATTGGAAATAAGACCAGTCATTTTTCCTACTACATTGGGAGTCTAATTTTGCTTTGAAAGAACATAGTGCAATTCTATGACAAGTTTTTACAATCTATTTCTTCATATATTAATGAGCAGAAGGTTTTCATGTTTCTCTCCAAAAAAATTTCTTCTCTCTATGTGTACTGTTTTAAAATTTCTTTGTTAGTATGATTTCCTAATATCTCTTTTCTGAAAGAATTGTGAGACTATGGTTTTTATCCTTTCTAAACAAAAACTTCTTGATTTTGAGTTTTCTATAAAAGAGACTTAAAAAAAAATTTCAAAATCGTCTCTAAATGATCGAAATGATGGCAATTTTCTTCCTTACTCTGTTTTGTACAAGACCTACTATTTTCAAACAACATTGGAAGTTTAACCAATCGATTTCTCAACAGCCGAGTAGTAAGTCTGCAACAAGCTCTTTTTTTTTTTAACCAAAACAATGTAAACTTTTATTTTATCCTTTTTTATTTTTAAAGTTTCTTTTCTAAAGAAATTGCCTAATAACTATTTGTTTGAAAGAATTGTGAGACTTTCATTTTGTTTATACTAAATATTAGCTTCTTGATTGTATGCTCTCTTTTCAAGTAACAGGATTTAAAGTTCGCTAGCATCTCTTTTTGGTCAAAAAACTTAAACTTTTGTTTTCTCCATTTGTATACTTCTCTCTGTTTTGAAAGTTCTTTGTTAAAGAGAGTTCCTAATATGTCTCTTTGTTTTAAAGAATGCGAGACATTTATTTTCTTTTCTAAATATTAACTTCTTGATTTCAAGTTTTCTGTCTGCAAGTAGTAACAGGATTTAAAGTTGTTTTGTTTCAAAGTCGTTCCCAAATGGGAAAAATCTTGGCATTTTTCTTCCTTACACTGTTTTGCACAAGACCTACTAATTTTCAGACATCATTTGGAACCTGATTTGATTTTACAGGGATTCCTAATTCCTCTCTATATTTTAAAGAGTTGTGAGACTTTGTTTTTGTCCTTTTAAATATTAACTTCTTGGTTTTAAATATTTTTTCTTTGAGTAACTGGATATAATGTTTCATTTCAAATTCTATCCGAATGTTTCCAATTTTGGCAATTTTTCCTTACTTTGTTTTGTACAAGACCTTCTCTCTCTGTTTAACTTCTTGATTTAAAATTGTGTTGCAAATTTAGGTAAAAAATGTTGCAAATTTTGGTAAAAAAAATCTTTCCCTACTCTGTTTTGTACAAGACCTCCCAATAGTTTTCAAACAACTTGGGGGCAACTTCTTTTAAATTTTATCACAAGTTTTTCCAATCTATTTCACAATAGCTTTTTGAAGAAAACGTTTGCAAGGATCAGTTTTTTTTCCCAAAACTTTATCTTTTGTTTTCTCCTTATGTACACTTTTCTCTTTGTTTTAAATGGCAATTTTGGCGAAAATTCTTTGCTTACCCTGTTTTTAGTAAACCTACTATTTTTCAAACGACATGGGGGGGGGGATTCTTTTAGATTCTATCACAAGTTTTTCCAATCTACTTTCTCAACGTCTCTTTGTTTTAAAGAACGTGAGACTTTTATTTTGCTTTCTAAATATTAACTTCTTGATTTTAAGTTTTCTGTCTGCAAGTAACATGATTTAAGTTTTTTCTTTTTTTCAAAGTTGTTTCCAAATGCGGTAAATCTTGGCATTTTTCTTCCTTACACTGTTTTGTAC
>JANUWG010000354.1:0-12528 GCA_025175695.1 Eugenia klotzschiana
GTCCGATTTCGGGGCTCTCGGATCTCGCGACCCACTTGTCCGGGCTCCACTGCCGCACCCCCTTTAACAGGACTTATTGTTGTCGACTCGTCGAGGCCTTCTTTGCCGTTCCACTTCCTTGCGCTGTCGTTGTTGGAAGTGGAAACGGCAGTGGTGGGGTTTCCTTATGATATCATCGCTCTCTCCTCTAACCAGGGGACGGCTGAGGTAAAGTCTATCCCGACATTTTTTTCAAATGGAAAAATTCCTAAAATCTTTCCCAACACTCAAATATTGATTAACATTAATACTTAAATATGATTCTTTCAAATAAAAATGATGGATTCCTAGGCCACGTCAAGATTGAAATTGCCACATTAACCCAAACTTCTCTATTGCAATTCCCCAAAACAGCCCCGACTGGGACGCCCCAACCCCGAAAGTGACGCTACAATTATGCAACGGCAAAGAAGCAAGCGTGCCTCGGGCAGGGTCATCTCTGCAATCTGCAGAGTCATTTCTTTGGCTTTGAACGAAGAATGCAACAAATAAGTCTTGGTTATTTACGATTAATCTTAATAAGTATACTAAAATTGATATATCCAATGATATGATCAAATATAATTTAACTTTTAGCAAGGAGATAGATTTATGAAAATGGATATTATACAAGTGTGAAAATCTGAACGGTTCTCGTTTTCTTCTAAAAAAACCATTTTAGGAAAGGGGTGAATTTTCAAGATCTTTTTAGCCAACTTTCTAGAGAATCTTCAACTTTCCACTTGCTATTGTTAAATATGATTTTCTAGTATTCGGACCTTCCATTAAGTTAATTTGGATATCGCGGGAGGATGTCCTTGTTGCAGAATTGAATAAAAAATTAGGAATAGAAACTTTTAGTGTCGTACCGAAGGCATTTATGTTCTTTTATTATTCCAAAAAGAGAAATTTTGTGTAGTTACCAAACTCGCTCTTCTAATAAAAAAGGGTCTCGAAAATTAAAATAGTTCTCGAAAATAGAAATGTAACTAAACTCACCCTAAAAGATTAATTAGCCTTTGCAATCGTTTAATTAGTCTTTGCAATCATTTTGGAATTAGAACTCTTTTTAGTTTCTATGGTTGAAAGAAGTTATATTGAAGTCCTAAACGTTCTCTATTTATACTACTAGAAAGCCAAAACCTTGATTTTGGGGTCCTCTGTCGAAATATTCATAGTATTCTTGACCAACACTATTCCCTCGTTTTCTAATGGGCAGAGATGGAAAGCATTGTCTTTTTTATTTATTTTTTACTGCCCCTGTATGCACCAACACCATTGAAGGTGGACAGAGGAATTAAAAGAAACTGATGACATTACATAAGGATGAGAAGTCAGGTAAGGTTTCTTCCTAAAGCTATAAAATGAAATTTAGATAAGCTTAAGCCATTAATATCTCGCCACGTGTATGACACCACATGGCAGAACGAGGGGTGTGCGATCGGGTGACGCACGTGATGATGGACGGTGGAGATCGGAAGCACGTGAAGGCTCCGGCTAAAGCGGCACGGCGTTTCTGGAGTTTCTTTTTTTAATGTTTTGGGTCAAAAGGAGTTTCTCGAGTTCACGAATAAAAAAAAATCTACGGGCCGTACCCAATGGCGATGCGACACGTGCGGAGGGGAGATGAGGACACCGACGGCCCAGATGAGCGGGTTGTGCGTCGGCCTTCGCGACGGTGAGTGGATCCCATTTACTAGCTCTTTCTCCCCCATGCTTTTGAGCTAATAGAGGAAGAAGCTCTACTTCCCCAAAAAAGGACAATGCTTTCCAATCTATAGCACCGGTTCATTTTTTTTATCCAATCTAGAGAGACAGAGAGTGAGAACATCTATGTAGAAGTGACATTAAGAGGAAACAGTTTTGTGCTTTTTAGAACGGAGAAGCGTGTAACTTCTCTTTTTATAAAGAATGCTTTGGATTGTGCCATGTCCAACGAGAACCCATTCACGCTCTCCCTTTGAAAATGATTTATGTTCTCGAGATTAGATAAAGAGCTGGACTTTTCTTTTTAAATGATAACTTTACGGTATGCTACTTTCGCGTTCTGCACTAGAGATTTTGAAACTCCCTAAGGTGTTGAAACTCCCCTTGAGATTTAAAAATTCCTACGTTCCGTACATTTTCAGCTTTGAGAGGCTGAGGTGATGCTGCAAGGCGTGTTGCACCGATCGACCCGCCTCTTAGGGAAATTAATTTGCACATGTCGGACTTGCGATCAACGCATGTCCGATGTTCGATCAATCAAACGGACACGCAAGGGACATGCGTGTCTGGCGACTAGGCAAGTCAGACTCAGAGAGAGAGAGAGAGAAGGGAGTTGTAGTCACGGACTCAAGTGACATGACGACGCTTCCATGAGAGAGAGAAGGTTGAGGAATGGAGAAAAGAGGAGTGAGACATGGGTTTGTGTTAGAATCCATCAAACTGATGGAATAATTAGTTTAAGAGTTAATATCATGAAAATTTTTAAATTAATATATTTATGATAAATTTATTCCAAACCATTTTTTTGACCATCAAAAGCCTTAAATTGATATACTTATGATAAATTTACCATAAATCGGTACAATTGTAAAAAAAAATTATCCTGTAATAAAATAGTAAATTACTAAATTAACTATCACCAGTATCAATAATTAAAACCATTATTATTGGATTACAATGATACTTCCCAAAAATAGAAATGATTGATTAGCGAATGGACAATATCACAACTTTTATTCAAAATTTAGCGACATTCCAATGAAATGGAAAATTAGCAACTCCTCGCGAATTTTACCGATGTAGTAAGAAATGGCTATCACTATCAGTAATTTACCAGCATTCTAGTAAACTAGTAAATCACCAATTTATATTAAATTATATTAGAGTGATAAGTAAATTACCAATGCTATCAAGAATTTACCCACATTCCGATGAAGTAATGAATTTTGATCCAAAAGAAAAAAATTGAAGTAGTGAAGTCCCAACTCCTCCGAAATTTTTACCAATGCTACAAGTAAATTACCATTGCAAGACCACCGAGAAGGGATGTGGCCCATCATTTTAAGAAATTCCTGATGATGTATTAGGAATTTAGGATAGGTCGAAAGGGATACTCGCGAAAGACCAAAAAGTATCAAGGAAACCGCTGATGAGCATTATTTTATCCAATAAACTGGGGTTTCATTACGCCTCATCAATCAAAATTTATGTGGTAAATTACATGCTCAACCAACTTGCCATAATGATAATAATAACAAAAGAATCATCTTCCTGCCTCAAGGGCATTTGAGTAATTTGGCCGCAGCAAAGTAGACATCGATTGATGATGGTCAACGGATTCCAAAAATGACGTGGCTTAGACCATTTATGGTGGCTCCGCGGGCGGGTGTGTGCCTGTGCGGCACGAGTCGGAAGTCTTGATATTGCCCTTATTTACTCATTCTCCATAGAATTAGAAACCCCTCACCCACTCTTCAACACTCCTCTTCCTCTTCCCCTTCCACCCACGCAAATCGTCCCCCGCTCTCCGTGGCCGTTCACCAGCACCACCACCATAACCCTTGAACCACCGAACGATGGCGTCGTCCGCTCCTCCCTCCGACGCGACCGACAGCCCCGTCCTCAGCCTCATCGACAAGCGCCTCCGCGTCCTCCGCAACAAGCGCAAGCGCATCCTCCAGATGGAGGAGTCCGTCGCCCAGCGAAAGCGCATCAACAAGCAGCAGGAGAACCTCCGCCGCTCCAAGACCACCGTTCTCGCCACCATCGGCGAGCTCAAGAAGCTCCGCTCCGAACTCTCCTCCGCCCTCCAGGAGGAGCCCTCCCTCGCCGCCCAGCGCCTCCCCAGCGACGGTGGAGGGGAGGCAAATAACAATGCATCTGTAACAGCAGGAGGCGCTTCTTCTACTCACACTTCAGCAGCAGTACCTGAAATGGCTACTTCATCAGACCCAGCTAAGGATGCACCTGCATACGATGGAACAGCAGGAGGTGCTTCTGGTGCTCACACTTCAACAGAAGCTCAAGGAATGGCTACTTCGTCGGGACATGACTTTGAAGTATTCTTGAGCTTCAGGGGACCGGATTCTCGAGCAGCTTTTACCGACTTCCTTTACACTAGTCTTACGGATGCGGGGATCCACACATTTAGGGACGACGAATGCCTCCGCGTTGGAGAAGAGTTTGAACCAAAACTTCTCGAAGCAATTGATCAGTCGAGGATCTTAATACCTATCTTTTCAAAAGGTTACGCCCAAAGTGTATGGTGTCTCAAGGAGCTAGCAAAGATGGTCGAGTGTCGGAAAAGTGGTAGACAAGAGATCAAGCCCCTTTTTTATGATGTGGAACCTTCAGTGGTTCGAGGCCAAACTAAGGGTTACGCAAAGGCCTTTCGTAAACATGAAAAGAATGCGCGATATGGCAAAAAGATTCTGCAAGATTGGAAGGATGCTCTTAAAAAAGTGGCAGACCTAACCGGATGGGACCTGCATAAAGAGGGGAAGAACAGGTGACTACTTTTAGCATTCCATCTCATGTGCCTTGGATCATTGAAACTCGTTGCATTTCATATCGTTTCTTTACTAGATTTGTGTTAGCCTTGTTGAAATTGAATTCTGTGTTGTTGAAGTTATGCCGCAGTAATCACTCAAAGTAATGGCACAATTCCAAATTTGTCCCCTTTTATTCCGAGCAACATTTTTTCCATTTCAGTGCATTCATTAACTGTAAATACCATTGCTAATTCATCTACTACGGAATAAATCCTTGAAGAATGCATTACGAATTTGTCTCTAGTTTCAATTTGGTCTTATCAGAACATAATTTGGTTCAGCACAGTTTTCTAACTAGTCGCCTTTTGATCTCCAACACTAGACGAGAAGGTGCTTTCTGCAAAGGAGTTACCCGGGAGATTTTCAAAGACTTGAAGAAGGCTAATCTAGTGGTATCAGACTGCTTCGTGAATGTCGACAACCATGTGAATGCAATCAGGGAAATGATAGGTGCTGGGACAAGTGAAACACGGATTATAGGAGTCCACGGAATGGGTGGGAGCGGAAAGACAACTATAGCCAAAATGATCTACAATGAACTTTCAAACGATTTCAAGCATTGTTGCTTTCTATCCAACATCCGTGAAATGTCAGAACGCAAGGGCATTGAATGGTTGCAGGATCAACTCATCTCTGAGATCCTCCAAAACGGATCGAGGGATGTTAAAAACGTAGATGATGGGATTAAGACCATTCAAGACAGGTTGAGTAATAGAAAAGTCCTCCTCCTCCTCGATGATGTGGATCACGAGAATCATATGGAAGCACTGGTACGGAAGTATAATGGGTTTGGTACAGGGAGCAAACTTATTATTACTTCTAGAAACAAAAAGGTTCTTGAGGTGCTAGTGAAGGACGACGATTTTTATGAGGTTGATGGCATGAATGATGTTCAATCTCTCGAACTTTTCAGCCGACATGCCTTCAATAAAGATTCGCCTCCCCCTCAGTATATCCACCAATCCACCAGGGCGACAAAAATCGCTGGAGGTCTTCCACTAGCTCTTGAGGTCATAGGCTCACTTTTAGGGCACACCAAAAAAGAAATGTGGGATGCCACGTTGAAGATGCTAGAAAGTATTCCTCACGATAAAGTTCAGAGTAAGCTGAAAATAAGTTATGATGCGTTAGATTTTCGGCAAAAGCGCATATTCCTCGACATAGCTTGTGTTTTCATCGGACATGATAAAGATATTATGGTTCATTTTTGGGATGAATCTATTTTTTTTCCGGAAGAAGCCATGAGAGTTTTGCAGAGCAGGTCTTTGATAAAGATTAACGAGGATAATAAAGTGTGGATGCACGACCAACTAAGAGACCTCGGAAGAGAAATAGTTCTTGAAAAAAGTGACACGAAAATAGAGAAGCAAAGTAGGGTGTGGAATGCTAAGGAAGGATTGAATTTGCTGAGGAGGCATAAGGTAAAATCCCCTACGCCCTAATACGATATCCCAGAATTTACGGATTCTTTTATTAAAAAAAAAGCCAGTTACGTTTTGTATTACAAGAATGGTAATACCGAACTCAACCTCTTACTAAGGTGCACTTGAATAAATGTGTTTCCCTTCAACGTTTTTCTTTTTAAATTTTTTCCTTTGGGCAGGGGAAAAAAGAAGTTGAAGCTCTTCGTCTCAAGTTGGACGATCAGCAACAGCGGCATTGTTTTACCTATGAAGGGTTTGAGAGCCTATCAAATCTAAGGTTCCTTGAAGTGGACAATTGGTGGGGATATTTTAATGTAGAAGGGAGGCTTCTTTGGTCAAATGCTACTCCAACTTATGAGAATTCAGATCTCCTTCCACAATTACGATGGCTTTCCTGGCATAATATTCCCCGAACATTTAACCTTACAAATTTCTCCATGGAGGACGTGGTTTTTCTTGATCTATCTCATAGTAAAATTACGGATGATTGGAAGGGATGGGACCACATGAAGGTATGTTACATGCTAGACAACACTTATTATTTCGTCTTAGTAGACTGAAATGTAATATTTGCATGATTTTTCTTTCACAGGTGATGAAGAATTTGAAAATTCTAAATCTGACTCAATGTGAACACTTGAAGAAAAGCCCCAACTTCTCTGCTCATTCAAATTTAGAACGTTTGATCCTACGTTCCTGTGGATCATTAATCGAACTTGATGAGTCGATTTGTCAATTGAAGAGCTTAGTTTTCCTAGATCTAAGCTGTTGCAAGAATCTTCAGAGTTTGCCAGATGAGCTGGGTAGAAATCTTGCAAGCCTTGAATACCTATCTTTGGAGTCCTGCAAAGAGTTGAAGAGGCTTCCGGATACAATCGGGAGTTTGAAATCGCTGATTGAGTTGTACATATGCAACACGGGGATTGAAGAACTACCTGATTCCATCGGAAAGTTGGAAAAATTGAAGGTAGTGAAGATAAAAAATAATAAAGTAAGTAAAATTCCCGAGGCCTTATGGATGATTGAGAAGCTCGAAAAAATAGAAGTCAGGGACGATAGTCCTTGCCGGCCTTTATTAGACGGGAACATTCACAGTGCCATCTACAGGAATAAATCCTTGAGGAGCTTGAAATTATGGCGGATGAAAATATCTGCAGTACCAAGGCTTCCCGAAAGTCTTATCGTATTACGACTGTCTAAGTTGTGCATGGACAAGTTTCCGGATCTCTCAAACCTCGCTAATTTGAAGGAGTTGAGTCTGCGGTTTGGCTCACTCGATTCTGATGGGCCTGTGGAATATCCGATGCCGCAGTGGATTGGCAACTTAAGCAAGCTGGAGTCTCTGGCCCTCTGGAACTGTCCTTTTGTGACCACCTCGCAAATAGACCTCAACCTCCCTCCTCAACTCAGGGAACTTTTCCTCCATTGCCCTAATCTCCATCGCCTTCCCAAGCTTCCCTCGAGTTTATCCTCCTTATATTTGGAATATTGCAAGTCACTTCGCTCGATGGGGGATCTATCGAATTTGAAGAAGCTATCATCTCTCCGGATTTGGGACTCTGCAATTACAGAGATTCAAGGCCTTGGTTGTTTGGAGAACCTACAAGATTTGAAGCTTTTGTGGCTTGAACAGGTGAAGACACTACCTGATCTACGCAATTTAAGCAAACTGAGGAGTCTTGATGTAACTGGTTGTACTAATCTGGTTGAGATTCAAGGCGAGCTACCACAGTCTTTGGAAGGTTTGAGAATTTATAAGTGTGAATCATTAATGAAGTGTCCCGATCTGTCAAGCTCGAAGGAACTGCGGGCGGTTGACATAAGTGGATGTGGTAATCTGGTTGAAATTCAAGGTGAACTACCACGATCTTTGGAAAAATTGGGTATTCATTCCTGGAAGTTGCCCAATCTATCGAATCTGAAGAAACTATCAAATCTTGGGATTGGGGGCGCTGCAATTACAGAGATTCAAGGCCTTGATCGTTTGGAGAACCTACGAGATTTGAAGCTTTGGTGCCTTAAACAGGTGACGACACTACCTGATCTACGCAATTTAAGCAAACTGAGGAGTCTTGATGTAAGTTTTTGTACTAATCTGGTTGAGATTCAAGGCGAGCTACCAGAGTCATTGGAAAAATTGAGGATTCTTTACTGTAATTCATTACTGAAGTTTCCCGATCTGTCAAGCTTGAAGGAACTGCATGCGGTTAACATAATTAAAGGTGGTAATCTGGATGAAATTCAAGGTGAACTACCACAATCATTGGAAAAATTGAGGATTCGTTAATGTGAATCATTACGGGAGTTGCCCAATCTATCGAGCGTTGAGGGACTGCGAGTGGTTGAAATAAAGCATTGCCGGAAATTAAATGTGAAGGCAATTTCTTCGCTTTGCTCGGAGAAGTCAGTCAAATTTGTGGGAGAAGACGATGGATGAGACAGAGAAGATGAATTGGAATCTGTACCGGAGGGAGAAGAAGACGAATCTGAATCTGAATCCGGGGAAGAAGATGAGTAATCAGTGCAGTTCTCTTGAAAGCTTCTTGATTCACGACCACAAATTGTTCCCTTTTGTTCAAACTTCAAACAAACCGAGGTAACTTATTTCATCTGACAACCAATGCTTTCCCTTTTCTGCAATCAAATTCTTTCAAAGAAATGAACAGAGAAGTTTCGCATATACTTTTTTATTACCTTTTCGCGAGTTGATGACTGAAAATCTGATGAAGTTATTGAAATTGATACCTCCATACCACCAGCAGGGTTCTTAATTATGTACAAACATTCAATCTATTTTCCTAGTTTGGTGTGGGTTTTTTAGCTGTACTCTCGTTAGATCGTTCTTCCTTTATGTTTCCCAGCTGGAGGAATGCATGTCGATTGCATCGTCTTATTTGATTCATCACAATTCATTTGAGATCCTCGTTGCTTCTTCACATATTTCGAAGTTGATAATCTCTTCTTAGCATTGGAGATAACTTCCTTGCACTATATATAATTAGATGGGATCTGTGTTGGATGGTCATAGCACTACGGTTGTCATCCTGGAACTTTACAGCATAATCAACCCATTGTTGCCACTGGGAAGAAGACAGGCACTCTGTATTGATATGCTTCTGTTCAGTTGATTTTCCAGGAAAGATGTGCTTCTTACTGGGATTTGCAACTGTTATGGAGAAATTTTGAAACGGGGAAAGAGGAATTTCACTTGGGTAGCGACTTAATAGTTGGTGCAGCAAAACTTCCATCCGTGACAGGAGAAGAGAACTGTTTAGCTTCTCCAAGGTATCATAATTCATCTTATATTTGAGGCTAAATTTCAACAATATCGGTGCCTTAAGACATATCATATGTCCCATTTTTTGGGAAGCAGAAATCTTTCCGTGCAGGGAGCTGTGGCTAATTGGGCAGCTGGACAAATGAAGACCGAATCAAGGAAGACGAAGGATGACATTTAATGTCGACTAAATTCGCTTTCACAATCTTGGGGTGGTAAACTGTGCATTCATCTGTTGACAGAAAGGAACTTGAAGATTAGTGAGGGAAGGCATTGCACATTGATGAAATTGTTAAATCTGTTGAACTCGATGTGGAGTTTCAGTTGAATGTTTGGCCCTTTGTTCCAGAGAAATCGTTACAGCAGGGCAGAGGGATTCATTGTGCAATCTTGGGGGTAAAATGGCTATCTAAGCAAACTTGATTGTCTATTAATATTTTTTTTGTGGGCCACAAGAATGAAAATTGCACTTCATCTGCATGCGTGTTCTCTTCATTGTTATGCAATGGAACTTGCTTTCTTTTCCGAGGAAACACTTGAAGGGCTTGTCTGGACGGGGAGAAAAACCCTGTGTGCTTAAAGTGGTGTTCAAGGTACTCTTAGTTGCACCTGCCAAAACCAGTTCATGGACCTTTCCATGTGAAAATGGTGTTCAAGGTAGTCTTACTCGTGAGCATGATAGGCACTTACAACACAGAGAGCACGAATTGATTGAATGGAAGGTGTTGTAAAGTCGACTCTAGGCAAAATTATCTACAATCAGTTTTCACATGGTTTTGAGCACTGTTTCTTTGTTTCTAACAATTGTGACACTTGAGAGCTCAAGGGCATTCAGTACTTGCAGAATCAACTCATCTCCTATGTCCAGAAAAAGGAATTGATGGAATAAGTAATGTTAATGAAGCGATCAATTTGAAGATAATCTCTTCCATTTGTCATTCGACATCTCTATCGAGGCCATCTTCCAGAAGAACCATAATTGCACAACTTTCCCTGTCAATTGGAGCTCTTACAAGCCTTGAATACTTGTCTTTGAAAGAATGTACATGTACGTACACATACACGTGCATTAAAGAGCTACCTGACTCGATGAGAAGCATGAAAAGTTTGAAAGTAGCGAGGATGAATAATTGTTTCATTGGAAAGATACCTAGTGCCTTTGGGTTGCTGTAAAAGCTTGAAGAAATAGTTGCAGCATCCGGTGGGAGCTTGCAACTGGAAATTCCAAATGACATGTGCAGACATTTGTCTTTGAGGATCTTGAAATTGACTCTGATTGAAGCATGCCGAAGTACCAAGGCCTCTAGAAAGTCAAGTAAGTTTACAAATTGATAAATCCATGACAACATTTCCAGATTTCTCAAACCGGACAAGTTTTAAATGATTTGTATTTGGCCATTCGATCGGATGCTCACCCCATGCATTGTGAGAATAAAAAAAATTGGAGTCTTTGACCCTGTTGTCTGCCGTTGTAACCACCTTATCAATAGATATTGGTCAATTTTCTCAACTCAAAAGACTAGAAGTTCAGTGTACTTATTAATTTGTTGTGCCTCACGAGGCGTCCCTCGAGTTTATCTGTTGAATCTTGTTGGTGGATGAGAGCAGCGACGGACCTCTCAAATTTGAAGAGACTGTTTGAACTAAGAAGGGAGAACTCTGTAGTAACAAAGATTCAAGGCTTTGACTATCTGGAGAATCTAGGAACTCCGGGGCTCTTCAATCTTGAAAGGGGAGAGTTTCCCTGATCCTTCTCATTTGAAAAAGTTGTAGGTGCACTAGATTATTGTCGTAATGTGGATTTTGCTCATCGCAAAGTACCAAAATCTCTGGAAGAATTGTTGATTGAAGGCCCTGCTATCCTTGATGTAAGTTGATCGAGTCAGTATACTTTGCAGAGAGGGGATAACATGTGTGCGGCCTGACTGTTTCAACTTGAAGGGTCTCAAATTATGCCATGTCTGGCAATGCTTAGGAGATTCTGCCATTTCTCGGAAAATTTAGAAGACATGCTTCACCGAGGAGTACATTTTCCAATAAGAAGTGCATGCGATTCTCGAAAGGTCCTACATTGACAACCAGATCTGTTGTCAAGGAAGCTTTGAAACTTAAACAAATTGCTTATTGCCCTATGTCATTCTAGCGGAAATTCATTATTGCCTTTCCTAGAGTCGTGTTCTTTATAATAAATTAGAATCACAATTTGGCAAGTTGGCTTGATACTTGTACCCTTGGACATTTAATTACTAGCCCTTTTTGCAACCACTTTCCACCTTTAACATTTGATGTCTGTAAACTGCTCGTGAAAGGGGACCATGGTTTATTTCCATCTCGATTTGGCTTAGACATATTCCCTTCTGGCAGTTTTGGTTGGCCAATTATTTTTTTAGGTAAAAGACAAGTCAAATTGATGCTAGTTTACTACAGTCGAGCATTAATCTTGTAAAAAAAATGGTTGAAAATCTCATCAATTTGCATGTTGATCTTTTATGTGAGACCCTCGGAACTTGCTCGGTTGTACATTAAATTTGAAGCTGATATACATGTACTGTAAATATTAATTTTGTTACACCTTAAAGAATGTAGGATATATTCACGTGTGTAGGCTTTAATCGGTGACAGAAGCTCCATCATTCACCTTCTAGTTATCCTAGGAATGGAGCTTTAGGTTTCAACATTGAAAATGAGAACCGCTCCCCCGACAAATGTCCTACATGATAGCTTGAGCTTTTTCTCTCGGCCAATGAGCTTTGAATGGTCATAATTAGCAATATATCTTTTGAAATGATGAAGGAAATTTAGGTTTCCAGGTTTCCACTGATGTTAATTCCTGTATATGAGAAAAAAGAAGGTAGAAGCTTTGAACTCTCTCGTTCCAAAGGCTGATCAGTGTTACACATCAAAGCCAAGATGATATATAAATTGTTTACCTCCTAAAGGTTAAGATTTATCTAAGGTTGCCAGTGGAGATGATGCAAGACAAAGTCATCATCTGTTTCCAAGATGGCTTTGTTTAACAGTTAATCTGCATAACTCCCTGCCAGGACACAGTTCAAGTACATGTGCCAAGGAGTCCTTTGTTACAATGTACCTATAGTAGAAGGTAAGGTCACGGATTGGGTGGTGGTCTCCCAAGGTGCTTGTTTCACCTTATAGAGCAGATTAATTGCCTAAACATGCAAGTTCCACAGTTTCCACGTCTGCCAATGTTGTGAAGTTCAATACGTTTTTTTTTTCTGTCAAGTGTCGAAGTTCGACCAAGTTCAACACC
>JANUWG010000355.1:0-12519 GCA_025175695.1 Eugenia klotzschiana
GCTGCAGCATTTGCAGGGGGTTTAATTACATCTTATAGCTGTAGCACCCATTAGCTACAGCATCATACAGCTATATCTAAGAAGTTGCTCCACCAAGTTTCAAGATGGTGTAGCTTTAAAACATGTATGACTAAATGGATGAGTTACAATCCTTAGCAGCACACAAAAACTACATTTTTGCGAAGGGTTCATCAAATAGATTCTAAATATAGTGCACGATGTTTCAAAGTTAGCTTTTAGTCTTTCTAATTGTGCACTTGAGTAATGATTTGACTGGGTTGACAGTATTGGTGATATGGATGTATAAGGACCAAAAATTGGGATAAAGCATCTAGTTCATGATTCAGGGATGGATGCATATAGTAAGTTAAAATGTTGGCCACTAATGAGTGTGAGGCTTGACAAGCTGCAAAATTTTGTCCTTTGAAGAACTAAAAAGACATCTTAATATTCGATGTTGTCGCCAGAAAATTGTTACGCATCCAGACAATGACCTTTCCTCTGCATGTGCCATTGCAATTCAGGTGAAATCAGGGGGAACATACCATAGTTGCTGTGCTGTTGTAAAGAAGATGCAAAGATGTGTATATGCAGTTCCAAATGCCTCTGTTTTTGACAGTTACGAAACAATGAAGCTTGAGAAAGATGTTGAGGAGTCTCGGATTTCTCAAGCAGATTTCCATGCAAAGTTGCTTGTACGTTGGTCTTCACATGCATCTGTTTTTTGTCGATTCTCCTCCAATTACATCTTATTTTGATCAGTCTTGCATTCTGTCCCTCTCTTTAAGGATCTGGCTCCAGGGCTGAAGAATGAAGTGGTAAAGCAATTGGTAGATCTCAATGTCTCTACTTTTAGCATGACAATGGTTAAGGTGAGACGATACAGTCTTTTTAATCGCTCAATGAGTACATTCTCCAACTTTCTTCAACTATGATATACTCATATTTTCACTCCATTGAACGAGCTAGAGGAGATATGCATTTGACCGATCTGATATACCTCTTGGGGAGAATTATGTCCTCAAGATCAATTACCCATTCAAGGTAATTCATCAAGTCAATAACATTTTGGCATTATTAGAGAAATAAATATTTTTTCTCCATTAGTTCCCTTTTTTTAGGTATTGCTTGGTTGAGTTCCTCAATGTAACTGTAGTTGTATGTGCCACCCTAGCCGCCATTGCATATTCACCTTTAGTATTTGCTTGCTGTATGTTTCTGTAAGCAGTCATCATTCTACTGTTTCTGTGCTTAGGACCCACCTTTGCCAGCAGATCTCAAGGGTGAAACTTTTGCCACTTTGCTTGGAACTCACTGCAGGTATGAGTTGGAATTGTTTCTTAGTCACATGATTGCAGACACAGTTCCGTTTGATGCATCACTCCACAGCATTTTTTGTAGCGTAATGGATCCGTTCCTGACAATAATTTGCCACTTCACTTTGTTGATCAATCTTGTAAACTAGCATTTGTACATCATACATTATGTCTAATAGTATTAGCACAAATCATTGAAACTTTTAAGGAGACAACAGAATGCAGTGAACTAGCCAACTAATATTTTCTGCTTTTGATACGTGGGGTGACAATACAGGTGGTGCGATTTTGCTTTATCCTTTATTCTGAAATCAGCCTGAGATTGCTCCCACTATTTGACATTTTGCAATAGACTCACCCTGTATCCCACATCCGAAAGAGCTTCTTTCAGAAAATGGTTGTGCTGCTTTGTAGCATTGTGATCAATTTAAGAGGCCAATTGTTCAGCGGAACAGTCAGAAGAAATATTTGTAGAATGTAACTTGCTTCTTAATGGGTTTCATTTCTAATCAGAACCAGAGGGCATAACATATAAAGCACATAAAAGTTTCTACTCTTATTGTATTTCTGAAGTGTCTGAGGAAATGTTGTCAACATAAGAGATGCTTTAATCACTTTACAAGAGATGGTTTAAGTTAGTCTCTGACAATTACCTCTTAAACTGTTCATAGTCAATTTGCAGTGCCCATGGGACTGCATAAAAATTTGTTTGCCTGATCTCATTAATATTCTCAAGTTCTGGAGGACAAACTCTCTGTTGCAACTGCTTTTTTTCCATTTCCACAAGAAGTAAATTGATTATTCAAATTTTGCCTTCAGATTGCTGCTTCGGACTCTGTCGCAGATTCTCTCTTTTGTTGTGTCTCTTGCTGGGATTCTACTAACTTTAATTTATCAATATCCACTACTGCTTCAATGCATATTTATCCATCCGATGAAAAGGAAAATGAAACTTACAATGTTGTGCAGTGCTTTGGAGCTTTTTCTAGTTAAGAGGAAGATAAAAGGACCTTCATGGTTGTTGGTATCAGATTTTTCCTCTTCTCCAGCTGCTCAGCGGGTGAGGTTAATTTGTATTGTCTTCTTCCATTGAGATGCTTTTTTAATTGCTCAAACTCTCCAATCCTTGGTTGCTTACACAGGTGAGCTGGTGCAAATTTGAGGTTACTATCAACTCTCCCAAAGACATAGCGATGCCATCATCTTCAAAATATATGATAGAGATTCCTCCCATGGTGGTTACAGCAATCAACTTGAAAACAATTATGAATGAGAAGCAGAATGCTCATGAAATTGTCTCAGCATCTATCATCTGCTGTCAGAAGGCCAAGGTTTTATCTGATCCTTTGCCGGCATTATTTATTCCCGTTATGGTTTTTTACCATATTTGAGAGTTATTTCTGCCTTGTCATGGCTGATGTACGGGAGTATATTTTCATCCTTGATGTTCATCTCACCTTCTAACTGACATGGGATAGCTCCATTGACATATCATTCTAGGATTATAAGAATCTTGTTTGAGGTCTTCCAGTATATAAATCCGTTAACTACAAGTTGTGTGATGATATCATCCTTGGGAAGAACTTAAAACTACCTATGAAGTGTCATGTGGTAATAATGTAGACATCAGATGGCTTAATGGAAGTTGAATTAGTGTCTTTTATGAGTTCGGATGTGCATAAACAGCATGCTTTTTGTAGAAAGATAATCTATTGCTAAGTGTCGCAGTTCAATCTCGAACACATCCTTTAACGGATGAATCTAGTTTCAGACTCCAGAGCAACTATAATTTCTAACTGTCTTGCTCTTGAGGGTCGCTTGGAACTCTGAGTCTCTCACATCCAGACTTTCATTTGGGAAAGAATCCCATATCCAAACGTGTGGTGGGATTGATCTTCAGTGGCGATGGGCCCTTTTATTGCTAGTATAGTTGGCCCTTCAATTTACAGTCCATTAAATTGCAAATGAATTTTTTAGTTGATGTTCAGATAAGCTAACATTGACCATATGTCTGTTCATACAGATTGATACTCCCATGTTGTCCTCAGAGTGGAAAAGACCTGATATGCTGAGATACTTTACTGTTTTGCGTAAGCTTGATGGTGGCATATTTCCAATGGGATTCACCAAGGAGGCTGATGAGAAGAACTCAAAGGCAGGAGCAATAACAATAGGCTTCGAAAGCAGGTCCTTTATACTCCAATATTGTGTTTTTTCATCATGATGTTGGGAACTTCAGTGATATCCAGATATTTTTGCTCCTTTCTTCAATGAACTTTAAAAAAATCCTTGCAGTGAAAGAGCTCTTTTGAACCGTCTGATGACTGAATTACACAAAATGGATAGTGATGTTCTCGTTGGACATAACATTTCTGGATTTGACCTGGATGTGCTTCTCCATAGAGCCCAGGTTTGAATTCTATCTGCAACTTTTGCATGTCTTCGAAAATATTATTTCACATCCTTAATCAATGCACAAAAAGATGAGACATGAAAGTTGTGGCTTATCCGCTACTTCCAAAATTAATGTTTAAGGTAAAAAAGAAAGAGGAATTACAGTTACAGGATTGATTATGGCTGTTTCTGAACCACGTGATATGAAAGCTAGCTGTATGCTGCAGAAAACCGCAACACTGCAAGACATGAAGGTCTAATTGGATAAGGCACATCTAATTTCTTAATTGAATGTATCAATAGGACCTGATATTGGAGCTACATAACTCAAGTGTCTGACCAGGAAACATGGCCTCCTAAAGTGGTTCTGGAATTTCCACAGTTATATTTACTTACCATTGATTTGATTTGTATATTCATTGACGCGAACTGTTTTTGTGACATCTCTTTATATTATCATGCAGGCATGCAGAGTTCCCAGCATCATGTGGTCCAAAATTGGTCGTTTGAAGCGCTCAGTGATGCCTAAGCTTACAAAAGGAAGCACTTTATTTGGATCTGGAGCAAGTCCAGGGATCATGTCATGTATTGCTGGTCGGCTTCTATGTGACACATATTTGTGTTCTCGGGACTTACTGAAAGAGGTAGACCTCCTGATTTTCAATGCGTGCAAGGATTGAATTGCTTTATGCTGAAAAACATTGGGTCTCATGCTAACTTATTCCTCTCAGATCAGTTATTCCTTGACCCAACTTGCAAAGACTCAGCTCAACAAAGACCGTAAGGAGATTGCACCTAATGATGTCCCAAGAATGTTCCAAACTTCAGAGTCTCTCATGCAACTCGTAGGTTCTGGTCATTTGCTTGAATTATTTGATCGGCCCTTTATATAGTACTCATCTTAACTTGAATTTAAAGAATGTGCCTTCAAATAGTGGGAAACTGATATCGTCTGTGATACTGCCTTCTATAAGTATTAGCATTTGTTAGACAGTATCTTCTGGGTCAATGCCAGCTGTTCTTGATTAATTGGATTGTGTATCTGCAGCTGGGAATATGGTGGGTTTTACCTAAGGGGTTGGAATCCTGTGTTGGCTGTTCATGATTAATTTGACTGGTTATGTGCAGCTGTTTATTTGGTGTTGTCATCTTGGATGTCTGACAGGTCAGGGAACTTACATGTTGATGCATACTGTTTTGTATTGGTTATCATGTTATGATACAACCTGAATGAACTTTTTAAGGTATAGTTCTATATTAGCATGAGAGGAAGAGAGGCTTTTTAGTAGCATTAGAAGCAAGAAGACCTTTTACAGCAGCAGAAACATGCTATAGGGTAGAGCTTCTTTCCTAACGGCATTTTCGAATAGCTTCATGGTGATTCTTCCATTTTATCATGCTCCAGGTTGAGTGTGGTGAGACAGATGCATGGTTGTCGTTGGAACTCATGTTTCATTTGAGCATTCTTCCTCTCACACGCCAACTAACCAATATAAGTGGAAACCTCTGGGGGAAGACTCTGCAAGTGAGTAGCAAACTTTTCTAGTTTCCACTTTATTCTGGCTTTTCATCGGGTTTCAGTGGAGATGGAACATAAATATCAATCATTCTATTTGTCATTTTCCCCCTCAGGGTGCCAGGGCTCAGAGAGTAGAATATTTACTGTTGCATGCATTTCATGCAAAGAAATATATTGTTCCCGACAAAAATTCATTTCGTTCAAAGGAAACAAAATTAGCGAAACGGAGAAGCAATCATGGTGTTGAAGACCAAAATGTGAATGGAGTGGATACTGAAGAACCTCAGAATGATGAGCACATGAAGGGAAAAAAAGGTCCGGGATACTCTGGTGGGCTAGTCTTGGAGCCAAAGAAAGGTCTATATGACAAGTACATATTGCTTCTGGACTTCAATAGTCTTTACCCTTCTATCATTCAGGTTGATGACACTACTAATTCCTTCAAAGCTCTCTCTCTCTCTCTCTCTCTCTCTCTGTGGTCATCTCATTTTCAATCTTTTCTCCAACGATGTGAAGCTGTAAAAGTCTAGTTACCCCATGATTTGCCTACTCTAGGAATATTCACTTCTGCTATATTACAGGAGTATAACATCTGTTTTACCACAGTAGAAAGACCAAATGACGGATCTATCCCCCATTTGCCATCCAGTAAAACGACAGGAGTTTTACCCGAGGTATGCTTATATTTGAGGTAGATGATATTCAATTGTTGTCTTGAGATGTCTGAATGAAAGAATATATCTTCTGATGTTAGTTAAATGAAGTTTGGTTTCCTCTTGGCTTTCTTTGGCTGCTTTGTCTTGGTAGAGATCCCCCATTAGAAGAACAAATACTGCTGAAGATGTATGCAATTGTTACTTGTTTGTTCATCACTCTTCTTTACATAGTTGTCTAGATAAAAGCTAGTATTGAAGGGGAAAATATTGCAGCTATACCATAGAGGAACAAAAGAAACACTTTCAAATTCCAATTTTATGCATAACTACTTCTTGATTGTTCTTTGACATCCATTTTTGTTTATAGAATTTTACTGAACTGAACACGACATCATCTTTTGTTTATGAAGCACAGGAAATGACCTTTTGTCATTTAATTCCAAGCCTTTCTTGTCACTCTAATTTTGGCTCTGGTCTCCTGTCTTTTATATAGAAAAATCTGATCTGTTTAGTGATTGTGGTTTCTGTCTTTCTAAGTTGCTGCACAGGTCATGTGACTAAGATTGTCTTAAAGGAGTAGTCGTAGATGTATGTGTCCAAGTACCTGTGAACTGAACTTCCAAGTCCAAGCTAAAGATGGATGTTGATTTGTTGCAATCCCGCTCTGTGCAGCTCACATTGAATGATGATACTTTAATTTGCATTATTCAGTTTCTTCATAATTTTGAAAACTAGTGTTGATGTATGTCTCATCCTTGATAGATGATTGACTCAGGTAATTTCAACAAGTTTTCAAAGGTGTATTCTTCATGTTTGTTTGTTTTCTTTTCTTTATTTCCAAATTTTCACTTGGAATCGAATTTTCTATTGGAAGTCTTGTGAGATCTTTGCTTCTTACCCATGAAAAAGCGAGGCAATATTTCTAGCTGTTTAAAACTCCTTTGTAGTTGCTTAAAAATTTGGTTGAAAGGAGGAAGTTGGTAAAGCAATGGATGAAAAAAGCAACTGGTCTCAAGGTCCAGCAGTTTGACATTCAACAGCAAGCACTTAAGTTAACAGCCAACAGGTATTGCATTATTTTTCCCTTCTCTCTTGCTTTCAGGATTAACGCTGCTTCATCAACGTGTGCCACTTTTCTCTGTCCTCATGTAATATTCCTATTAAATGCAGCATGTATGGGTGTCTTGGATTTTCTAATTCGAGATTTTATGCAAAGCCTATTGCAGAACTTATAACGCTACAGGTAAGGATAGCTCTTGTTTCATGTTATGGAATTAAAAACGATTCAATCGAGTGGAGAACTCTTAGTTAATCTAATGACTAATTCTAAAGCTAAAAATGAGCTTATTGCAGGGAAGGGAGATTCTACAAAGTACTGTTGATCTTGTCCAAAATAATCTGAACTTAGAGGTTATATCCTATGACTGATTATCAAGACCAGTGTTTGTCTTACTTGACTGCCGCAAATATTAAAAGGAACTGTTGGCCTTATATTGTGCAGGTAATTTATGGTGATACAGATTCAATAATGATATACAGTGGACTCGATGATATCAGCAAAGTAAAAGCAACTGCAGGGAAAGTCATACAGGAGGTGAGGTCATGAACCACCGTTACATGTTCTAGGATCTGGTATTAGTAAAAATGAATCACTATTGCGTGAAAACAAATAGCAAGAGTCTTTTGATGTGCTTTTTGAGGGCTAAATCCAAAGACAATCTGGTTTTGCACTGAAATGCCATCGCATGCTGGATTGGGATGATTGCTGTGTGAGATGAGGCCCCACTGTCCCACCCCACCCCCATCCAGACACAGACACACACACACACAAAGGGTGGTTGTGGGGAACGCTGAGTGTTGCAATCATGTTTTTGGATGATTTGAAGCACATCTCTTGTCCAAAAGTTCTGAGTAGCTGTGGATCTTTTCTGTCAGTTATTCACTATAAACTGTACTGAGTTATCATTTGTAACGTTCATTCAGGTTAACAAAAAGTATAGGTGCTTAGAAATAGACCTTGATGGTTTGTACAAGAGAATGTTGCTTCTCAAGAAAAAGAAATATGCAGCTGTGAAAGTGCAATTCAAAGATGGAACTCCATATGAGGTATCCAGTAAAAACTGGCTTTTAATCTTTGAGTATCAAAAATAGAACGTGTGCATGAGACTTTGTCTGGTGTAGGTCATTGAACGGAAGGGGCTTGATATGGTTCGCAGAGACTGGAGCTTATTATCAAAGGAAATAGGAGATTTCTGCTTGAGTCAAATCTTGTCAGGAGGGTATGCCAAAAGCTCATGCTTTATCTTAATAGATATCATTCTCTAGACTTTTAGTTATTACCCCCTGGTGGCTCATTTTGCTGCAATTTGTCCTTATCACAGGTCATGTGAAGACGTTATTGAATCAATACATAACTCTCTCATCAAGGCAAGTCATAACTGTTGGCTCTAACTTTCCCAATTTTAATTCTGGTGCTGAAGATGGAGTAGAAAGTGTATTAGATATCTGGTGTTCAACCTTCACTAATTAATCCTTCCATGTGCATATGACCAGAGTCAGCTCACAAAGTAGAATTTCTTTCCCAAAATGCTGCAAAATTTGTTTTAATGGTGGATCTATCTCATTAACAAAAACATTTTGAATTCTAGAATGTAAAATCCATTGTTAGGTCATGCATGTATAGCAGTTGATTTACAGTCTACAGTGTATGTTTGAGTTGTCAAGTGCACTTGTCATAATGAGCTTCAAAGGCTTAGGCATTGACACAAGACAAAGTAGGTAAACGTTAACAAGTAACAGGGGGGAAAATAACTTTAACAAGTAATAGTAGTTAACACGAAAATTTGCTAAGAGACATCATTATTTGTGCTTTCGTGTACTCAGTCATAAGTCACCACTTCAATCTGTGTGAAGTTTGATTTTTGAGCTTATGTTTCAGTAATGTACTTCTTTGCATTGTCGAGTGTTAATTTTTGTGTATGCATATTCAACAGGTGCAGGAGGATATGAGAGGTGGTCAAGTAGCACTTGAGAAGTATGTCATTACAAAGACACTGACTAAACCTCCTGAAG
The DNA here is from genome assembly GCA_025175695.1 of Eugenia klotzschiana. Taxonomy (NCBI): domain Eukaryota; kingdom Viridiplantae; phylum Streptophyta; class Magnoliopsida; order Myrtales; family Myrtaceae; genus Eugenia; species Eugenia klotzschiana. The sequence continues at coordinate 8,958 of JANUWG010000355.1, forward strand.
CTTACCCAGATGCCAAGAACCAACCACATGTTCAGGTAAATTCAGTAACCAGTCATAGATCAGCGACTTTCTTGTCTTATTGGATAGTGTTATTCTTATATATATCTATAAATTTAAATGGACTGGCATTTCTTAGGTCGCATTGAGACTGAAGCAAAGTGGGTATTCTACTGGCTGCTCTGTGGGGGATACTATCCCTTACATAATTTGCCGTGAACAGGTACTTAAGGAGCATTTACAGCTTTGGCAAAAATCACATGATGCTTTAATTGTTAGGATTAGGATGTTCAGCTAAATCTCCTCTGTACAGGGTGTCGAATCGAATAGCTCAACAGGGATAGCTCAGCGTGCTAGACATCCCGACGAACTGAAAAAGGATGACGGGAAATGGATGATCGACATCGATTACTACTTGTCGCAGCAGGTTTCATTTTCTACTGGAAACTCTGCGTTTTTCTGTTCTGAACAAGGAGAACTTACTAACTGGAACGTAATTCATTTCTTCTCCTTTGGTTTTTACGTAGATACATCCGGTGGTGTCCCGTCTATGTGCTCCAATTCAGGGTACGAGCCCGGAGCGTTTAGCTGATTGTCTAGGTCTGGACTCCTCTAAGGTACAAAAAACCCTCCTTTGCAAGCATCAATTAGCAAAATCCATTTCTATTTTATTCCTGACAGAAACTATGTTTCCAGTTCCAAAGCAAAGTTAGTGAAACTACAACCAATGATACTGCTGGTTCCCTCTTGTCAGCCATAGATGATAAAGAAAGGTGACTTTCTTTGGTTCCTTTATCTTCTTTCCATAATCAGCAGCATCAGAAAAATAACTTAGCAAAAATGCGCGAATAAGTCTAGAAAATTAGTTTCTGTTGACAAATGAAGCATGTGGTAAGAGATGCAGAAATAGTGTTTGTTTTCGCCAATTTTATGCATCCCTTTTCTGTTTCTCCCACCCAACGTCTATTAGAAATTATCCCCATTATTTTTTGTTGCAGCTGTTTCTTATCCTGTAGCCTAACTTTGTGCATTCTTGTCTCAACAACTGTGTAATTTTCATCACAGATATCGGGACTGTAAGCCTTTGATCTTGTCATGCCCCAGTTGCTCTAGTACCTTTGATTGCCCAGTCATCTTTACTTCCATTTGTACATCTGTTAATGAACGTTCAACCCCTGATCAAGTGGAGCATTCTTCTGTTAATTTTTGGCGCACATTGAGTTGTGCTAAATGTCGGGCAGGAGGAGAAGCCGGTAGTTTGACTTCTACAATGATAGCTAATCAGGTACTTTTCCTTTATCACAAAGCTGCTACCATAAAAAAGAGATTTTCTAAACAGGTATAAGGCATCTCAGAAACCCTTTCCTTTTTTCGTTTTAAAGGGAAGATTCCCATGAACTACTTCTGCTCAATTTGGTGATCGATCTCTGGGGCGATCTTCTGAAGTAGAAGGGATAAGCAAAACTAATCAGTTTTTATCATAAGCATACACATCTTTACTTGTTAAATGCAAGTTCTACCGTCAGTCTAAGGATAGACATAACAGTTCTTTATCATCCTGGATCACATGATTATGCTAGTGGTCTCTTACCGTCAATCCAGAGGATTTGTAGTCTATTTGCATATCCATTTTTTTCTTTCTAACGCAGTATCAACACTGGACTTAAAGTCTATTTGGCTGTTGGTCATGCAACATTTGCTAGAGAAGCCCAGGATAAGAGGTTTAATTCATCCGCTTTGGCAGGAGTTGACATGTAATGGCCATATATCATCTAGTGTTAGAACTGAGAATTTTCTGATAATAAAGAATGACGGAGGCAAACTACTGCCCGAGCCGTGTTATTAGCAGCGCTTCTCTGGTTGTACTTATTTCCCTCTAGCATTGGATACTTTATTTGCCTTGTCACGCTCGTTGTAGATCCATGTTGCTCATAGTTGGAGTTAGATACATGGGCCATCTCTAACAGAAGTATGCTTTTGCCAGGTTAAAAGACAAGCTGATGGTTTCATTTCCCTGTATTACAAGGGCTTGATGATGGTAATATAGTATAAACAATTAGCTGGAAAAAATGGATTAGTACAACATCAGCTAACATTTCTATTAACATTTTTGGGTGGCTTATAATTCCAGTGTGATGATGAAACTTGCAAGCACTCGACACGCAGTCTGAGCTTACGAGTAATCGGTGACAGCGAGAGAGGAACTGTTTGTCCAGAATATCCTCGCTGCAATGGGCGTCTGATAAGAAAGGTTTATTTATAACTTCTCACTTCTTCGGTTAATTAAATATCGCAACACAAGCTCAACCTCCTAATATTCATGTGTGCATTTGCCAGTATTCAGAGGCAGACTTATACAGGCAGCTCGCGTATTTCTGCCATGTATTGGATACAGTTTACTGCATTGAGAAGGTCGGTGATCTCTCTCTCTCTCTCTCCCTCTCTCTCCCCCTCCCTCCCCAACTTTGCTTTGAATATGCTATGACCCTGATCCGACGAAAGCTGTATCTCCTTGTGGCATTGTTCAGGTCGACTCTCGCATAAAAGCCCAAGTAGAGAAGGAGCTGATCAGAGTAAGGCCTTTGGTCGATTTGGCAGCATCAACTATTCAAAAGATTCGAGACCGGTGTGCCTATGGTTGGGTACAAATGAACGACCTATTCATTGTATAATCTCCTTTTCCGAATTATTAGCATGTACATAGCGAAAATTTTGAATCACAAAGTGAGCATTTTGTAAATACAGATTCCCCGGATGTCCATTGCCTAATTTGCCTTCCCTATGTATCCATTCATGTGTAACCTTCCACCAAGCTTGCTTTCATTTTGGTTGAGCTGTCTAATTCAGTACAGCCTCTCCTGGGATCTTCTTCTGTCCTTTAGGCAATTCGATTGGATAACATGATGACTATTGACTATGGATGATAGACGTTCTGAGTTTGCAGTAGTTTGTCGCCTTCGTAATACGAGTTTTGATTTTTGGAACACATACTCTAGCAGGCTCTGTTTGAAAATTTTCTCATGTTATTGCATTTTGACGTGTCATTTTGTCACAACACTGTTCATTTTCTGTCTGTGTTAGTTGGTCAACGACCACTTTGCGATACGTTACTCAATTGGTCTTCAAGGTCGAATTTACAAGTATAGTATGGATTAGAGGTTCTATGACTGGTTCTTTTTTTTTTTTTGGGATTTGGTCAAAATAACATTTCATTCATTTTATCAGGATCGATTGTAAACCAAAATAACTTTTAGATAATTTCAAAACAAAATAAATTAGTTCTAAATAATAAGAGAAATTATCAGATCAAAATTATGGGTCACATATTGAAAGAGCAAATTTAGGATTTATTCGATCATCGAATCCGTCTTTAGTAATGAGCATATATTGAGATCTCTATTTGTTGCATGGCTTTGCTTTTCTGGGATGCACTTGTCCCCAATACCATCACCGAGTAAAGTAAAAAGATTGAATGAACACAAATTTGATATTTGCAAGAGGATAACCTCCATGAAGTTTCTCTGATTTTTTTCTAAAGCGGACTTGTTCACCAATGAAACTCGAC
>JANUWG010000356.1:0-12516 GCA_025175695.1 Eugenia klotzschiana
ATAGGCTTTAAAACTAGTTTAGTCATCAAGGATTCGTATTGCATTGAAAATACAAAATATGAAATTTCATTCTGATTAATATATATTGTTAGTGATATTAGAAAAAAATACCGATCGAGATCGAGATCGAGATGGAGAGAGAGAGAGAGAGAAACTGTAGATTTAGAGTGAGAACTAAGAAGCCAAGAGAAGAACTAAACCAACTTCTGAGAGAAAAGGGATGGGACTAGTTCAAAAACCAGCCTCTAAGACCTATAACTGAACCGGGCATCGCCCGCTTTCAATTTTTAGAATCGGGAACAGTAGTGCCTATGTAACTGGCCTCGAGGCTCGAACTGGTTAGGTAAGGCTGAATCGGGTAGCTTTTCGAGTCCAACCGGCCCGGTTGAACAACGTAATCTATCCCTATTAATTACAACATGTCTTTAGAATACAAGTGACAATCTCTATATTCATGTATTGGGGAAATTTCCAAAAAAGTTGTAGGCCTATTGCACGCGTATAGTTTAGTTCTAAAATTCTAACCCCTTTGTACCAATTTAATTCTAAACATTTTAATTTTATCAATTTAGTTCTAAACTTTTTGATAATTTACTAATTTAATCATTTCGAGCTAATTTTAGCCGAAAATCGCTAATACGATGATCTAGTTGGTGCCGGCCAACGTGGACATAGATAATTTTTTAAATTCTTTTGAAATGTTTATTTATTTTTTCTTTTTTTTTCTAACCTTGAACTGGCTAAGTCGCGAGCCGTAGGAGAGGGCTAAACCCTCGCTTGGTTTTGGTCAAAGGCGTGGTCAACGAGGATCGACCGACGACCTCACTGGCCTAAGGTTAGGAAAAAAAACAAAAAGAATTTTTTTAAAAAAATCGACTAAGTCAATGATTTCCAGGTAAAATTAGCCCGAAAAACTAAATTGACGAATCATGAAAAGGTTTAGGATTAATTTGACGAAATTGAAATGTTTAGAACTGAATTGCAACAAGTGCTATAGGTTTAGGAATAAATTAGCCAAATTAAAATGCTTAGAACTGAATTTGCATAAGTACAATAGGTTTAAGACTCTCTCTTTGTCTCTCTGTCTCTCTCTTTTTTCTAATTTTCCCTTCAAGTATTACTTACGAAATCATAGACTTCAAGGCATGCCCGATCCTATTATCTACCTTCACGAGACCTTTTGTGCCTCGCAAACGTTCGGTCCACGACACGCATGCGTGCTCAACACGGCGCCTCATAAAACGACGACGTTCAACTTGTTGGAATTCATGCTCATCGTTTGAACACCAGAGAAACTTACACGAATTAAAAATCTACCATTAGCGACCGGAAATTTCCAAGGGCATCACCATCGGAGATATCCTTTTCAAGTTTTTCTTTAACAAAGTATGGAATGCTTCCAAAGGAGGCCGGGCTCCCAAGTTAGACTGTTCTTTCTTTAGGTCCAAGTTCATTTTTTTTCTCTTCACGACAGCACATGGATGACGTCAGAAGTCAATTATTCCAACCACCTTAACTATTTTCGGTTCTCTAATTAGGGCGATGACTAATTACTTTGGCAACAAGGTAAAATGAGATTATTTTTTTCTCCCCTTGTAATGCAAGCCGCCTAACTTGTCATATGGAGACAATGATCCGCTCCCAACAAGAAACTTCCACGACACTCTGCGTTCGACTTCCCGGAAAATGTTTCGTGTTTTCCCCGCATGCGTCCAAAACTTCCGTCGTCTGGGGATGGAGAAGAGACACCTCATAATCAGAAAGCACGTGGGCCATTCGCCAGTTAATTATAAATTTAGATTTGGAAAGACTTTGCGAGACCGTAATTGATCCCCCCTCTTCCTCGAAGCTTCCTTGTAATATGACATCACGCCCTATGACATCAGAGTCAAAGTCAGGACCGAAACCATTCTTGTTCCTTATGTTGTCAATGATGAAGTCTGGACGGAACTCGTAATCCTGGTTAGTTGCGGTGCCAATTACATAGCTTCTCTCTCCCTGTATAAAACAGCAACGGGAGGAGCTTCAGGACTACTCGCTCAAACTAATTCACCACACTGGACCTTCCCACGAGTTTCAGTAGAGGAAAAGAAAAAAGAAAAAAAACATGTTTTCGGGAGAGATGTTCACGGGCTTCGGATCCGCGATCGGCGGTCTGGTAGTCGCATGGGCCATGTTCCAGCAATACATCCCTCTCCAGCTGCGGGAGTATGTGGAGCGGTACACCCAGAAGGTGGTGAGCTTGGTCAACCCGTACATTCAGATCGTGTTCCCCGAGTTCGCCGGGGAGAAGCTGAGGCGCAGCGAGGCCTACACGGCCATCCAGAACTACCTCAAGGAGAACGCCACCGCGCGGGCCAAGCGGCTCAAGGCGGACTCCGTCAAAGATAGTAGCCAGTCTCTCATTCTGAGCATGGACGACCACGAGGAGGTCACCGACGTGTTCGAGGGGGTGAAAGTCTGGTGGTCGTCGAACAAAACCACCCCCAAGAACATGTCCTTTTCCTTCTATCCAATGACCGAGGACCGGAGGTTTTACCGGCTCACGTTTCACCGGAGGCACCGGGAATTGATCACACAATCTTATGTTAAGCACATCTTGACTGAAGGAAAGGCGATTGCCCTGAAAAACAGGCAAAGAAAGCTCTATACAAACAATCCTAGCCAGAATTGGTATGGATACAAGCGAAACAAGTGGAGCCATGTGGTTTTCGAGCACCCGGCGACGTTTGAGACTCTGGCGATGGAGCCGAACAAGAAGCAGGAAATCATGAATGATCTCAAAAAGTTCAGCGAAGGGAAAGAGTACTACACTAAAGTAGGCAAAGCCTGGAAACGCGGTTACCTACTCTATGGTCCACCAGGTACAGGTAAGTCCACTATGATTGCTGCCATGGCTAATTTATTGAACTACGATGTATACGATCTCGAGTTGACGGCGGTCAAAGACAACACCGAGCTGAAGAGGCTATTGATCGAAACTTCGAGCAAGTCTATTATTGTGATCGAGGACATCGATTGCTCGCTCGATCTGACGGGCCAAAGGAAGAAAAAGGAGAAGGAAGATGATGACGACGACGATGATGACAAAAACGACAATCCCGCGAAGAAGATGGAGAAAGAAGAGAAGAAAGACAGCAAGGTGACTCTATCTGGTCTTCTCAACTTCATTGATGGTATCTGGTCAGCTTGTGGGGGAGAGAGAATCATCATATTCACCACCAACTATGTGGACAAGCTCGACCCTGCCCTCATAAGGAGAGGAAGGATGGACAAGCACATAGAAATGTCGTATTGCTGCTTTGAGGCATTCAAAGTTCTCGCAAGGAATTATTTGGACATCGACTATCATCCGCTATTCACGACGATTAGCGGACTGTTCGATGAGACCAAAATGAGTCCCGCCGATGTTGCAGAGAACTTGATGCCTAAGTCTGACAATGAGGATGCAGAGACGGGCTTGAGGAACTTGATAGAAGCGCTCAAAGCGGCAAAGGAGCTGGAAGCGAGGAACAAAGCCGAGGAAGAAGCGCGAGCAAAGGGCGGGGAGGAAGAGCAAGAGAAAAAAGAAAATGGCGAAAAAGAGAGTGGAAAATCTGATAAAGAAGTGAAGGAAAATGGGGTGGTCACCAATGGCGGAGCTGCTGCCAAAGAAGTGAAACAGAACGGCTTCGCAGTGTAGACGTTGAGGAAGCCAGCTAAGACAGTAAAAATGGAATAATGTGTTAATTTCTTCTGCCTTTGTATTTCGTGTGTGATTTGTGGCATCTCCAGAGATGTAGAATAAGAAAAATTGGCAAAACATGTGAGAAATCTAGGAGTGGATGGATATGTTTCTCCACCGTTGTAAGCTTGAAATTCAGTGCATTCCTCAGTCAAAAATAGGGATTTGCTTTTACCAATTATGTGTATCTAACCTTTTTCACATTTTGGATGTGCTGAAATTTCAATAGGGCTTGGACTTATTTTTAATGTTAATTCAGCCCATTTTGACTCATATAATTTTTAAATACTTTAATTAATTAAAGCCCGATCTGAGCTCAAATTCGTGCATGTAAGCCCGCAAGAGTGTGATTTTTGGCTGGCCCTATAGACTCCTCTCTTGGCCGAATTCTTGAGGAGTTTTAATCCATTAGAACTCCTCAAGTTCAGATTTTTTAATAGTACGGTCAATATCCCATCAAAGCTCCTAATCCAACAGTTATCAATGAATCCTATCTCAACTAGGATTAGAGGACCCTTCTTCCCTATCAATAATCAACTTAGCTTTAGGGCTCAAGGTCCGGAATTGCCGCAAGAGAGAGAGAGACAAAGAAGGGGGTTGAGGCCGAGGTGGCTTCATCTCCTTGCTTCGTCAACTTGTTGCCGATCTGCTCACACAAGTCAGAGAAGGTCCAGTAAAGAAAAGACAAGAAGAAGCGAAGAAGATCGTGGGCAACAGAAAGTGGAGTGAGAAAGGGAAAAAGTCCACGCGAACACTTGTCCCTTTCTTTTGCCCATTCAGAGCTTCCTTAGCAAAGATCACGCCGCAGCTTGAGACCCCTATACCCGCATCCTTGAAGTAGCTACTGTTTGGAGAGGAATTTTGCTGCTCATTAGTGTTCAAAAATCTGTTGTCCGGCACCCAAGACAGCCACCAATCAGTCCGATTTTTTTCTGCAACCGTTCGGGGATCTTTTTGGGGTTATTCGACAATGTTCAGCTGCTGATTTGATCCATCACTTTGCTGTTTTAAACAGATTTTTTGGGTTACTGTTCGGGATCAATTACCTCGTTATTTGGCGCAATACTTTCACTGTTCGGTGGCCTTTTTTTAGGTGGATTAGTGCTCAAAATCGTAAGCTGCAAATCATCTTCATCAAGCTCCTCAATCAACGTGAGAACGGTTGCCGACCGATCCATCCCTGACCTTGGTGCACAAGTCTCCTAGCAAAGTTTGAATTAGGTAACGAACAATTCTAATATGTTACAATGTTAGAGTTCGTTATTTGTGTGATTGATTGCTTTTTGTGCTAAAAAGTAGACTCTATTGCTAAAGTTTAGTCATTGATAATTGCCCAAGGAGTCACTCATGATATTGCTAGGTCCGAAAATTTGAGCATGATTTCATTGGATTTCACTTTGTCCCGTTTATCTTGATTAACTTTGAATTACCTCGCATATTCTAAATAAAGTTAATCGGATAAAGGTGAATTCTGGCAAGATAAAGAAAAATGAGATTCAATTGAGATTGGGTGGACTATTCGTGGACGAAGATGGATTTTTCCATATCAAAATTTGAATTTATCTGCATATCTTTCATCTTGTGGACATTGTGATTATCTTGGTGGATATTTGGTGTATCTCGTGCTTTGAATTTTAAGTGATCTTATCCTAGAGATATTGGGTGCGTTTGGAAAGACTTTTGGGGAAAACCTTTAAGAAAATGCAAATGTCTTTAGTCTGAAAGGATTTGGTAAAATGCAAAAATTGTTTGGTAAGCTATAATTGATCCAACGATGATAGAGAGGTGGCTATCGATGATACCAATATATAGGATCAGCGGTGACTTCATGATGCCAAGTGAGATCAAAAGCACCGAAGGTGCTTTTGCGCAAGTGTGAAAGGAAGAAGAATGAACGAAGAAGAAGATGTAAGAGAAAAAACGGAAAGAAAAAAAGCACAAAAGAAAGAAAATAGAAAAATTCGAAAATGCCCCCTTCGTGCCTATAGAAATGCCAGATGCACATGCTCACTCAGGCCCTTATTTGAGACTAAGTGGTAACTTGAGGCCCTTATTTGAGACAATGTCCATTTTGAACCCTTTTTTGAGAAAATGACTTCACTTTGGGTCTTTATTTGAAATTTTCCCAATATTTTTTTTAATTTTTCTGTTTTTGTTTTTTGCCAGCGACCTCCACTGGCCCCTGGGTGAGGGTTCCGAGGCAACCTTCACCCAAATGCTGCGAGGGCTCGCAGGCCCTCGACCGATGGCGGCATGAGGCTGCCTTCCAAAACAAAAAGAAAAGAAAAGAAAAAGAAAAAGATAGAAAAATTCAAAAAATATATTAAAATTTGTCATGTCAGCACCGGCAATGTCACGTCAGCATTGGCCATTCAAATGGACTTAACTGACACAATTATAAAAACTTTGGGACTCACTTGACAAAAAAAGAAGAAGTTTAGAATTAAATTGACATAATTGTAATTGATTGTGGGCTTTTTGTAATTCTCCCCATTTTTGGACGTGTCCCCCACGTTCTCTAATGTTACAAACTTGGCCGGTATCGATTTCTAGCAACATATTCATGCCAATCACGTCTCTATGTATGCCAATCTGCTTTTGTCACGTGTCTGGTATCATGCCCTCGCCAGTTACCACCGACGTGCCAGCGACCGCCAAAGGGATCAAAGGAAAATAGGAATAAAAAAGGGGAAAAAAGAATAAAGAAACTAAAAGGAAAAAAAAACGTAGAAAGCTTAAAAGATCTTGCAAAACGACGCTGTTTCGTCCAGGTTAGCTGTTTGCTGTCCGTCGATTGTGTCAGTTGAAACGGGTGGCAAAATTGAGATTAAAGTCGATGGCAATCCACTTGCCAAATTTGACCAAGACCCAACAAATCGACGCCAATCATTTTTCCAGGAATCAACTTCTTGCGGGGTGAAATTGCTTAGACGTTGTAGATTAGGACCACGAATTTTTGTGAGACTTCGACATTTTATTTATTTAGCTTTTCATTTTCCTAAGACTTATTCACGATGATAGTGATGTTGATAGAGATATCTGAAGTACAGCGTTTAGAACTATCACGGGAGAAGTTGAATTAAAGAATAATTAGATGGAGAGAGTAATTAGAAGTGCAGATTGGCCATGTCATTGCACGTACTTTCCAATATAAGCCATAACATCCGATATTTATTTATTTAGGTTGAAATGAATATGAGGTTGCTTTGAAAGACTTGGGACTTTTGATTGAACACAATTCGAGACTTGAACTTGAGAGGTTACTTAAATTCCAAAGTATGTTACTAACATCATGGTTCAAATAAAACATGAGTCAACGTAAAATGGATTTGCTAATCCTCCAAGCCTTTTTCAAGTGCTAGAATGGGAGGTCATTGCTTCGAGCTACTTTTTTGCCTCTGGCCGAGAGCATCAATGTCCCACTCCTTCAGCTTCTTCCAGTTGGATAGATCGGGTAATCGTAAGGAACTACAGCGTCCGATGTAGAGACTTTCGAGTGATTCCACTTTGTCAAGACCTTGAATCTCGACTAGTTTCGGACAATTCCTTACTTCGAGGTCCTTGAGATTCTCCAAGCTAGATAAGTTGGAAAGGTCCACAACTTCGAGAAGATCGCAACCGAAAACTTTGAGTTTCCTCAAACTAGAGGGAAGCTGTCCAATGCGGCACAGGCTCTTGCAGTAGTTGAGTTCAAGTTCCTCCATATGGCAAGTACGTAAGTTCCGTACTTCGAGGTCCTTGAGATTCTCCAAGCTAGATAAGTTGGAAAGGTCCACAACTTCGAGAAGATCGCAACCGGAAACTTTGAGTTTCCTCAAACTAGAGGGAAGCTGTCCAATGCGGCACAGGCTCTTGCAGTTGTTGAGTTCAAGTTCCTCCAGATGGGAAAGGCAATCCAAATATGAGCTTACGCTGGTGATCCTTGGAAGCTCCAACATGCAACATGGGCTGTCACGACGTGGGTTGCAAGTTCTCTCCCAAGGAAAAACTTTGATGGACTTCGAGCTTGTAAAACGTAACCCCAGACTCCTTAAATTCACAAGGTTGGAGATCTCTGGAGCTTTTTCTGTGGCACTCGAGGACAGATATAGACTTACCAAACTCTGGGGAAGCGTTGGTACATTCTGCACACGAGTTTGTGTTAATGTCAAAATCTTCAAGGAAGGCAGTCTCACGATATCACTAGGAATCATCTCTATCTGCGTGCAATCTGCTCCATAGATCTCCTCAAGCTCCTCTAACATCCCAATTTTCTCGGGCAATGTTTGCATGTGACTTCTGCTAAAATTCAACACTCTCAAGCTCTTTAGATTGACAATAGCATCTGGCAACTTTGCAATGCATGTACCTGAGACATCCAACTCAATTAAACCTTTCAGCATTCCAATTGAGTCAGGAAGCGTCTTTACGTCTCCATGAATGACCAGGCGCTTCAGAGTTGCTGCAATTGAGCTTGGGACTTTACCAATACTTCTAATGAGTTTATAATCCTCTATGAGCAGCTCGGTTAATGCTTCCAGAGAACTCAATTCAACTGGAAGCACTTTGAGACAATCACATCCGTTTAGATTCAAATGCTCCAGATGTTTCAAATGACCAATGGATGGATCAATCTTTTGCAAATTTCTACACCCCCGTAGAGTTAATATTTCTAAGGATGTATACGCAGAGAGGTCAGGAGTTTCCTTTAAACAACCACAATATGACAGATTAAGGACCTTCAATCTTGTAGCCACCTGTAAAATAATTGTGTATATTCAATGACTTTGATTTACAGAATTTTGCAGGAATAAACAAATATATGGACTAAGGAAGCTTTCCACCAAAATAACTTTATAAATATGCGCATATCCATTCTCTACGTTTAGCCAAAACCACTCTTTGTCTCACTTTTTTCATTTCTTCCACTATTATCCCCAACAACAAATGAAAGAATACGAATCTATTCTCAAATTACCCCGTATCGAATGATAAAAAGGCAAAAGAATGTAGCCAACATAGCTCTTATAGATTTTAACATCCCTTTTCAACTTCATCATGCAATTACCGATATTGTGCCTGACTTTCCTATGTAAATGCATCATCTAAATATCAATAAGAAAAAATAATCTTACATGTCTTCTAACAATCAACTAATCTAAAATTGCAGTTTACTATTTTTTTTATAGTTTCTTGTTTCATACATTAAGATAAGGGCGGTATTAGCTTTCACATAACCTTTGAAGAGTATAATATATTTTTATACTATTGATGTACTAAACAAGTCAGTTTGCATGTTCAATTTTACTCGCATCCTATGCATAGCACAGATAGTCTTGTTCACCACTTAATTTTAATTTAATTTAAGAATGTAATAGTGACAACTTATTGGCTTGATTAGGGAACTCAAGACGACATGGCCATAAAAGTAATCAACTACATGGTTTAACAATTCTGTGCATCGATTTTATGACATGGAATTTACACATTACAATACCCTTCACTCATGCAGCTACAACCAATTTGAATCGAAGAAAGTCATCAGGAAAAGATTTGCCATAAATCATAAAACAGCAATAGCATAGTATCAATGTAAAATTATAAATGCAACGCAGATTAATGACCAACAGCCAAGATTTGTTCCCTGAATTAACAAAAAGAAAAAGAAAAAAAAAGATGAATAAAATGACCATCTACAACCCCGTGCGACACAAGAGCTGGTGTGACTGGAAGAAAATATGGCATAAATTATTTGCACACACATACCTTGAGTTGAGTCCACCCACCCCAATGTTCGTCTATTGAGCTCCATGATAGGTCAAGGATGACAAGATTTTTGGGGCAAAAGTTGGTTGCCTGCATTTCTTCTGGACGACAACACCAGCGAAGCCATCTCAATTCTGAAAAGAGATCCTCAAAGTCTCCAGAGAGGGTCCCACCATGCATATCGAAAAATCTAATATTTGGCACTTTGATAAAGTCTTCTGATGTCAAAACAGAGCAGAAACAGAACGCTGCAACAGTTTCGGTTCCCTAAATTGAGGAAAGAGTTGGTTAAATGTCAGGAGTTCCAAATAGAGCCTGAAATAAAGGGAGAACAGTCCGAGGAACTTATACCTTTCTATTCTGGACAACATCAGGACCATATTCCGAATTCCACAGCCAAGAACCCTTTCTTGGATCTTTACAATTTTCTTGGTACACAATGCTCTGCCCCAAGTCCTTAAGCTGATCGTGCATCCATAACTCGTCCTCTTTTGTAATTTTCACTAGGGACATTAAAAGTAGAACTTCAATCCCCTCATTCGGAAAATATCCACAGTCCTCCCACATGTATTCTGCATAACTCTTGTTTGATCCACCTACAAAGAAAGCCATTTCAACGCAAGCAATATCAAGAAATATCTGTTGTTGCTGATGATCTAACGCCTCATAACTCAACATTAAGTTTTCCTTCACATCCTTATGAGGACAATATCTCATCTTTTCCAACGTATCTTGCCACACCGCTTCCCTTTTTCCATGTAAGAATGAGCCCATCACTTCAATGGCCAGAGGAAGCCCTCCGGTTTTTGCAGTAACCTTCTCGGATAGACTCATGAATGCATTAGGAGGAGAGTCACTTCTGAATGCATGCTTGCTAAAAAGTTGAAGAGCTTCCGGATTGTTGAGTCCCTTAGCTTCATAAATCGAACAATGTTCAAATTGATCTTGGAATCCACTTAAAACACTTTTGTCTCTTGTTGTAACCACTATTCTACTTCCCATACCAAACCATTGTGACTTTGCTGCCAACTCATTAAGTTGGCTCCCATGATCTACATCATCAAGGCAAATAAGAACTTTCTTTTTGTTGAATCGATCTTTGATCATGTTCATCCCATGATCAATGCTAGAAAGTTCAACTCCCGTGTCTCCAAGGATATCAGAGACTAGCTGCTGCTGCAATTTTGATAGACCAAAACGTTTTGATTCTTCTCGAATATTTGAAATGAAGCTGCAACTTTCAAACTTAGTAGATAATTTGTGATAAACAACCTTGGCAAGAGTTGTCTTGCCTATTCCACCCATCCCCCAAATACCGATAAGCCTTATGTCCTTAGATTCAACATTCAGCAAATCGACTACTTCATTCACTGATTGGTCCATTCCAACCAAATGATCAAATATATGAACATGAGATGACTTAAGCTTAACCAACACTTTCCGGGCAATCGAACGTGCGAGTTCTCCATGGCTGAGTCAGGACACACAACAGAATCAAGTTAATTATAAGATTGGTAGCAAACTATTATACATGTAAGATCAAACAATAACATGAAGTTACAAAATTGATGCTGGACCCAGTGAACAAAAGAATGAATACATGATTCTCTGGTTCTTTTCAATCGAGAAAATAGATTATAATACTTATATCGAGAAGGTGATCCTTGAGTCTTGAGATAATGGAGTGTAAAATTCCACCACAATTTTTTGTCCAGAACACAGCAAAGGCTGTGCTCTCTAATGATAATCCACATTCAAGCAAAAGAAACAAAGAGAAAAGAGAAAATGGAGTTGAGTGAGTTAACATACCCCGTGTTCTTGGTGTCCCATCCCTTGATTTCAGTAACTTCCTTGAGCGCCTTCGCCCAGCGTTGCACAATCTCAGCCCCACGTTTCTCTTCATGCAGAGTCAATGCATCCCTATATACTTTTGTCTCAAGCTTCAAATCGGAAGGTTCCACATCATAAAAAATGGGCATAACCTCCAGTTCGCTGGTTTTCCTACGCTCCATCATGTGTTCCAGCTCACGCAAGCACCAGCTACTGGAGGCATAGTCTCTGGAGAAGATGGGAATGCAGATTTTCGACTCATCGATGGCCTGGAAAATCTCTTGGCCGATCTCTTCACCAACGCCGATCCCCTTCTTGTCTATGAAAACACGGATACCCTTATCTAGAAGGGCATGATAGAGGGAATCTGCAAAGGTAGCGCGAGTATCCGGTCCTCGAAAGCTCAAGAACACTTCGAACTCAGGTCCTGATGAGCCATGGCTTGTGGATGGAGTTTCCAAAGAAGAGCTCCCCCTTCTTTCCATCTTTGCTGCGTGTGCTAAAATTATGAAAGCAAAACACAAAAGATTTGACATGCATTTCTCGTCAAACTACATGTGGAAACCAGACCTAATATATAGAAATCACCTGGCTTCTGTTAACGAAGATTGGCGAGAGCAAGTGGAATGTTAAAATCACCTGATGTAACCTTCTCTAATGCTTCAACATGAGCTCCCTTCCTCTTTTTCTTCAAGAACTGGAAATGGTAAGAACAGAGCAATCAGTGACATTCATCAAGTCAGTCTTCAATCCAGTCAGTGATGATCAAGCGCTTCAAGAACTTCTTTTCTTTTTAGCTTTCCCACCACGGAAAGCAATACAGGGAACGCGATCAAGATCACCCCACGCACCTTTTCAAAGATGGAGATCGCGAGTATCACGAAACAAACAATGGCAACCGCCCACGTCGCGGTCTCCTCCAGAGTACGCTCCTTCTGGTGATCCTCCGCCATCGACTCCTTGCTGGTAGTTCACGTTCGCCAGAGAATCAGCCCGCGGCGGCGAGAGGAAGAGGGAGCTCCAGTCCAACGAAGGGAAACGAGCGAGGGCGATGGAATGGGAGGTGCAGAACGAGATGGGTGTGGAAGACGTGAGGCAGCTGTGCTACTTTAATCTGGAAAAATTGGGAAGTCACCAAATAAACATTGGTAATTTCGTATGCAATTGGTAAATTTAAGATGTTGATAATGGGAGAATTGGTTTATTATTCATGAAAG